>JABUQX010007647.1:22500-25736 GCA_015478945.1 Trachelipus rathkii | reverse complement strand
AGGAGAAGGAAATGTTAAGATATATTAGGTATATAGAAACTGATTCAACAAATAAATTAAGTGGACGATAGTTTGGGAAATAAAGAAGATCGAGCTGGAGAAGTATCTACACTGGCTATTGAAAATTGCAGTGATGTGGATGTTCACATTACTGCAATTTTCAATAGGCACTTTTCGGAATTTTTCACAATTGCATGTAAAAAAATCTTTGCATTTGCATGCAATATCAGATCACTTTTTTTTTACATTTTCTTGGAATAAATCTATTTTCAATTTGTACATGTAATTTTTTCGCCCTTTACATGGTTTTAAAAGATTTCTGTACTTCTCATATAGACTCTAAATAATTTCATAATCCGATAATGCGATTACTATAGGAATAAAAGCTCTATTCCATAGCTCAGTCAGCTTTAAAGAAATGATCTCACCTATTTCACCCAGTGTTTTAATTTCAGAGGTATTTCTTAACCACAAGAAAAACTTCATTATATCTTCATAAGTAGGTGTAAAACACTGGCTTTTAGCCGTGCTTGGGCTACAAAAACAATACAAACTCACAGTTTTTTCTAGTTTTAGAACTGATGAAGTTGACAGTAGACGTCATAATTTTAGGTCGTAAGATTCAAACGACGTGTATTTATAAGATTAACATAAATCAATCATTAAACATAAAACACATGCTAGCCGCATACTAAAGCTTTCGACCTCACAATGATGACAAAATTGAGAAATGAACAAGCTGTAATTAGTTATGCATGGCGTATCAGAAAGGAGCGAAACAGTGGTGGGGGTTAAAAGTGTTTCGTGCATTATGAAAATATTAAAGAATTAAAAATGGAAATTTGTTGGAGCAACATAAGTTTATCTAGGTTGACAAATTTTGGGTAGCATGATATGCACTAAACGTCATTTTACGAACTAATTACATTTAATGTAGTACCCTCAGTTGGCACTATAATTCCTGTCAGGAATTAGAAAAACTTTGTTGCATATTTTCAAAAAACCCATTACAATCAAACCTCTTGGGGCACGGTAATAATTGTCGTACATCTCCCAAATTTTAAGGGTAAAGCTTACATATTTTAAAAGCAACTTTCCGCACTATTTACGTTTAGTGAAAAAAATAATATTCACATTTTTTGCGTTCACCCTATTGTTAAGTATCTTTTGACACTACGTTTTCATTATTTGAGATGACGCAGTAAAGCCTTCTTCGATACTTTGTTATTGATTTTTTGTTCAATATTTAAAGAGAATTTTCATTCGTAATTAACATCAAAAAAAATTTCTCAATTAAATTTCGCAAACCTTTCATCATTGCAATCTAAAAAAACACCGCTCTTATCCTCAGTACTTTTTGATGTAATTTAGTTTTTTTTTTAAAAAACTTTTTAAAGCCTTTTATAGAAATTAACTCCCTTTTCAACAAAATAGAATTTATTTCTTCTTATATATATATATAATATAATATATATATATATAATATATATATATAATATATTAATATATATATATATATTATTATATATATATATATATTATGATATAATATATATATATATATAATAAATATTATATATATATATATATATATATATATTATATATATATATATATTAGATATATATATATAATATATTATAAATATATATATATATATAATATTATATATATATATATTATTATATATATATATAATTATATATATAATAAATAATCTTACCAATCTTACATCTTACATCTTACATCCGCTCCCAGTAAGGTCATTATGAGCCTGTCGAACACGGGCCAACCTCTTCTTCACTCCCTTCTATCTTCCGAGACCCGTTCCTTTGATCAGCTGAATCATACATGGCATTTTGATGTCTTCATCGGCGAATCTTCTACTGAGTCTTCCTCTTGGTCTGCCTCCTTCCGGTCTCTAGTCCCACCTCCTCCTGCCAGCCCTGCCAAGCTCCTATCCTTTTCCAAATTTCCCCACCACCGTAGTCTCTGTACATTCTATTGTTTTAATAATAGTATTACCTATACCTTCTTTCTAATTCTTTCGTGTCTCATCTATCCCTCCTGTCTTTCGGCCAGACGCTCACAATACGATTCATTCAGCAGTCTGCACCTTCTCCTCTCTTGTCTGTCATTACTCCATGTTTCTGCCAATATAGAAGAACTGGTGGTAAAATGCTCTCGAAAATTATCCTCTTTCCTCCCTCCAATCTCATTATCCCTGATGATAGGATACAAAGCTCTAACTGTTCTCCCGTACTTATCAATTCTGCTCGCAATTACCAAGGAACTTCCTCCCTCTCTACCAAACATTCCCCCCAGATACTTGTATTTCTCTACGTTTTTAATAACCACACCATCTACCTCCACCACCAACTCTTCTCCCTCCTCTCTACTAACTATCTCATACCTAAAATACCTATTTCTTGACAGGTCCGCTTTCGATCAGTTTACAATCAAAAGCCAACACCACCATCCTCAGTTTATCTCCGTTTCCACTCCAGCAAGCCAGATCATCCGCATAAGCCATCACATCTCCATCCAAGTCCTCCACCTCCTCCCTCACTGTCCTAATTACTACATCCATATATGCTACAAACAGAATTGGTGAAAATACACTTCCCTGCTTAACGCCAGCTCACACCTCAAACCATTTCTTGTTTTCATATCCCGTTCTTACATTACATTTGTCATTTTTATACATACTCTCCAAAGCCTTTCTTAAGTAACTACCGACTCCGTAATCTCTCTCTAAAACCTCGAACAATTTCTTCCTAGGTACTGAATCGAATGCCTTTCTCAGGTCTATAAATGCAATGTATGCCTTTTTGTTGTATTCTATTATCTTTTCCGTTATCATTCTCAGGGCGAAAATAAGATCTGTGGTTCTTCTATTCGCCCTGTACCCGTACTGCTCCTCTTCAAGTCTGGGTTCCACAATTGCCCTCACTCTTCTTTCAAGTATCATTTCGTATACTTTTGTCAGATGGTCCAATAACGAAATACCTCTGAAATTATTACATTCACCCACATCTCCCTTTTCTTTATATATTGGTATAATGGTGGTTTTTCCCAACCCTCTGGAACCTCACTTTCTCTCCAGCACTTGTTGATAAACTTCAACAGTGCTTCCTTCACACCCTCTCCTCCCTCTTTTATTAATTCTATGGGAAATCCATCTTCTCCCGGGGCCCCTTCCATTGCTCATTTTCTTTAAGGCCTCCTCCAGCTCT
>JABUQX010007647.1:2500-10000 GCA_015478945.1 Trachelipus rathkii | reverse complement strand
ATATATAATATAATATATATATATACTATATTTAATATATATATATAATATATATATATAATAATATTATAATAATATATATATATATTATATTATCATATATATATATATATATATATATATAATATATATATATTATATTATATATATATATATAATATATTATATAATAATATATATTATATATAATATATTATATTATATATATATATATATAATATAATCATATATATATATATATATATATTATATATATATATATATATATATATATATATATATATATATATATATATATATATATATATATATATATATATATATTATATATTATATATTTAAAATTATTTATATTTTCAATTTCATAGTACAAATTATTTTTATATAAAAATTCAAAAACTATACATTTTTCTATTTTTTTATACCTAATTTGCATGTTTTAGTTAGTAATTTACAGTATTATAGCCAAATTATTGCTAGAGTGCCAAAAATTTTAAAATATACTCTTAAGTTCGGACCGGTCACTGTTGACCGTTCTTATTTTGGCACTAAAAAATGTAATTTTTTTTTTCAAAAACAGTTCTAATGTTTTATTAGGGTCATATTCACCTTGAATTTGCAAGGAAATAATTTTCGTACAATTTTTTCATAATTCAGGACTTAAAGGGTTAAAGAAGCTGAAAGAAATAGAAGAGGAAGAAAATTTTAAATTGCTCCTCAAGCCCGCTAATAAATTAGTTCAAGGTATTGGTACTCAAACTACTCACCCCATAGGAGAAGTGGATTTATTCCTGAGACTTTATAAGCAACATTACGAGGTCACCTTTTTGGTCTTTGAAACCGAAGGAAATGGGGCTTGGCAGGGAATCCTATTGGGTACCAGTATATTAGCTCAATTACCATTAAGTATTAACCTTTCTTCATCCACAATGAATCTTAAGGAAGATAAAAAAAATTAAAAACAGATTTTAGCCAAACAAAGGAGTTATGTCTTTAAAAATCAAGAAAAAGAACCTCCTTAAGAAAATAGGATAAGTTCTAATTTAAGTTTTAAGTTAAACACTAATTTAAGTTCTAATTTAAGTAGTAGTTTATATAATAATTAGTTTAAATAATAATAGTATTATTAAATATCTAAATAAGGAAGACTGTTAAATGAGCCGACTATTGTAAGAAGAAATGAAGATAGCAGTTTTCTTCTTGCAAGTCCAAGAAATTTCGAAGAAACAGGGGCAAGGCCTAAAAATACAAAGAAAATTCTCAAATAAAAAGAAAAAATACTCAGTTTTCTCCAGATTCCCACACTGTTAGGCCAAAAGTACCAAAACAGGGTAATGGAAATAGAAAATTTTAAACCAATTGAATTGAAAAGAAATCTTTTGACTCCAAACAGGGGAGAAGGATACTTAATATTAGACGAAGGTATGGAAGTTCGTCTGATAGTAGCAGAAGAGACAATAGCTTCAGCCCAATCTTACGGTTATGTAAAAGTAAAACCCGAGATTAAGGAAGCATTGGAGTTAGAAAGGATGTGTTTAATGACTCCTGCGTTCTCTGTCGGACCTCTTTATTTTGCTAATGCCGTAAGTACAGGAAGGGGTGTAGAATTAATTTTAAATTATGTCAATTCAAGTGACAAATCATTTCACTTAAAAAAGAAAAAACAAATTGAGAAATGTCACCCTATTTTAAAAATAAATAAAAATGAATCTCATAATAATATTGGATCAGAAACACAAAAGAATCAGTTAGGATCTGCTTGTGAGACAATCTCTTCCAAAGGACTTTCAAAAAGCCAACTAAAAAATGTTTATAGAGAGATCATAACAGAAAAACTAAGTAAAGAAGACACTGAAGCAAGTGTTTTAAAATACTTAGAAGAATTGTTGGATCTATTAATGGAATACAGCGAGGTCATTGCTCTTGATGACGATACTGTACCGATTTACTCCTAACAAAAGTTCGAAATAGAGCTTTTACCAAATGCTCCTAAAGTGATTTATAGGAAACAATTTCGATTACCTCACAAATTTTTAGAGGACATTAATAGATTCACCGAAGAAGCTCTGAAGAAGGGCTTTTTAAAGGTTGTTATTCATTCAACAGCTTACCTTTGCTAGTGGTGGGTAAGAAAAATTTAACTAAGCCTAATGTCTGCATAGATTATCGCTATTTAAATTCTTATAGCGTGCCAGATGTCTTCCCTTTGCCAAGCATAGACAACATTTTCGCCTCTTTAGGGGGAAACACCTTCTTGTATTTAATTGACGCCTACCATTCCTTAAAAGTAGAAGAAGAAACTCAAAAATTAGGGGCGTTAAGAACTAGGAAGGGAATGTTTTGTCCTACCCGACCTTTGTTTGGACATAGGAATGCTCCGAGCATTTATGCTTGTACAATGCAGATTGCCCTAAATCACCTCTTAGGAACAATCGCCCAGGTGTACTTGAACAATGTTATTATGGGGGAAAATAAAAAGGAACATTCTGAAAACCTAAAGAAAGTTTTCACTGCGTTTCGAGAAAATAAGTTAAGAGCCAAATTGTCTAAATGCCATTTTTAACAGACATCGGTTCTCTACCTAAGATTCAAAATAGGAAAGGATGGTATATCTCCTGATCCTGCTAAAAAAGAGACGATGAAGAGTTTTGTGCCTCCTACTTTGTTCTTCTCGTATTTCTGGTTTTTAAAAAATAACTTTGCAATTATTGCCCAACCATTATACAAATTGGTTAAGAAAAATGTAAAGTTTGAGTGGAAAGAAGAGCACCAAAAGGCATTTGAACTCTTAAAGGAGAAGTAGGTTGTTTAACCAACACTTACTTTCCCAGAAAACTCAAAACCTTTCTTCGTAGACACGGATTCCTGGAACTACGGCATCGCAGGGGTCTTATATTAACTTTCTGATGACGGAAAGGAAAAGCCCCTATCTTTTGTATCTCGAGTTTCAAAGGGCAGCGAATTAAATCATGACAACATTGAGAAAGAGTGTCTCGAGATCGTTTTTGCCCTACAAAAATTCAAAAATACTATCTTCGGTTATAAAGTCACGATTTTGACTGATAAACAACCCTTCTCTTTTTTTTTAGAAACCATAATAATATAATACAACCATATAATAACCATTATACAAATTGTTTAAGAAAAATGTAAAGTTTGAGTGGAAAGAAGAGCACCAAAAGGCATTTGAACTCTTAAAGGAGAAGTAGGTTGTCCAACCAACACTTACTTTCCCAGAAAACTCAAAACCTTTCTTCGTAGACACGGATTCCTGTAACTACGGCATCGCAGGGGTCTTATATTAACTTTCTGATGACGGAAAGGAAAAGCCCCTATCTTTTGTATCTCGAGTTTCAAAGGGCAGCGAATTAAATCATGACACCATTGAGAAAGAGTGTCTCGAGATCGTTTTTGCCCTACAAAAATTCAAAAATACTATCTTCGGTTATAAAGTCACGATTTTGACTGATAAACAACCCTTCTGTTTTTTTTAGAAATAAACTGCAAACGGGATGGTTGGCCCGTTGGAATTTATTTGTAAATAGTTTTTCACTAACCATTAAATACAAACTCGGAAAAACAAATATCCCACCAGACTACTTGAGTAGGAATCCGGCCCAAGCTCCTAATGTATATTTCTTTAAAGGAGAGAAGAAGTAAATCCTGCCTCGACAAGATTTTATTTTGACCAAAGAAACATTTAAAAGGGAACAAGAAAATTGTCCCAGGTTAAAAGAATTAGTTAAATAGGCCAAAGAAACCCCCAACACTTATCCTCACATATTTATATAAGGCATTTTGTTTTACGCTACCCAGAAAGAACCCAATCTTATTCAAGTACTGGACAGTATGATTTATTGTGTTATAGATCAATGTCACACCTCCCTTGGAAGTGGGCATGGAGGGCAACAACGGACAGAAATGAGGGTAAGAGAAAAATATGTATTCCCCAATTTAAAAAGAAATGATAAAGGAATACTGCTCACAATGCGTATCTTGTGCTAAAGTGAAGGGACCAAAGCTTTCAAAAGCCGAAATTAATAGGTGGTCACACTCGTACAACCCATTCTCGAGGGTGCATGTAGATAGTATTGAGAAGCTCCAAACTTGTTCAATGTCAGATGCAAAGCACATTCTGGTCTTCAGGAATGTACTAACCCGCTACTGCGAGTTAGTCGCCTATAAGACTCAAACAAGTCAAGAATTCGCCAGAGCACTACAAGAAAGGGCTATCTGTAGGCATTCTGCAAGAGCAGTTTTGGTGTCCTACAATGCCCCAGAATTCTGCTCGGAGGTGCTTAAGGAGTTATGCAAGGCCTGGAGAATAAAAAAGGTCAATATCCTACCCTGCAAGTCAAGCCAAAATGGTGTAGTGGAAAAATTAAATGCTGACATCGAAAATTTTTTAAGACATTTTGTGAGGGATAACCACGAAGATTGGTCTAAGTATTTTTCTTTTGCTCAAATAGCCATTAACACTTCTTATAATCGATCAATTGGATCGTCTCCACATTTTTTGTTACATGGATACATAAAAAGACTTACATATGAGATGCCTGATTACGTTTCTCCCTATGTCAACAAACCCACAGAAAAAAAAATCGTCTCAGATGAGGTGGATGTGGTGGTGGAAAGAATGGAATCAATAAGAGATTTAGCACGAGAAAATATAGAAGAGGAGACAATTAAAGCTATGAACCAACAACATAAAAATGCCAAACAAAGAGAATTGAAGGTGGGGGGAAACATCTTTTTAAGCGCTGTTAAAAAACCTACAATAGTTCTCAGGTGAATAATAGATTCAAAGGTATTTTTATTGTAAATCAAATGAGAGAACCGAATAAGATAATCCTCTCGTGTTTAAGCTCCACAAGAACTTTTCCTGTTAACATAGACAATGTATGGATTCCCCAAAACTTCTACCAATTTAGAAATGCTTCTTTAGATGACCAAGTTCCTGTTGAGCAAAGAACTCCATATAGCCAATATACGATAGATGTACACCCAAGAAATGAAATTATTTGATCCACTCCTTATTTGAAGACTCAAATTAAAGGGTACGATCCATCTCTGTCATCCATCCGACAGGAAGATTCACATGAATCTGATATTTTAGAGGTATAAGAACTATTGGTACCACCTGCAGAAGAACCAGAAGAGGTGAAAGGTGATACTATTGGTGAGCCTTCTTTAGAAATACTTCCTGAGGATGAACCGGTGTATAATCAATCAGAGTCTGTCTATAGATCCATCAACGCCTATGGGAACCAGAGATGACAAAAGAAGAGATCCCTTGTATAGATCTCATCACCAATTCAGAGGACCTAGAGAGGCAACACCAAGGGTTAAAAGGAGTGAAACAAGACAAAGAGAACAAGAGGCACTACAGGAGTCATTACCAGCAAGAATGGAAGAAACAATAGAGGATCAACCAAACTTGACCAAATGGCATTTACGAACATCTAATTAAATGTCAAATACAAATAAAATATAGAAAAGGTAGTTGTCGTAGCGAATATATATATATATATATATAATATAATATATATATATATATATATATTATATATATATATATATATAATATATATACTATAATATATATATATATATATATATATATATATATATCTATAATTATATATCTATATAATATCTATATATATATATATATATATATATATATAATATATATAAATATTATATATCAATATATATTATATATATATATATATGTATATATATATATATATATTATATATATATATATATATATATATATATATATATATATATATTATATATATATATATATTTATATATATATATATATATATATATATATATATACTATAGTATATATATATATATATATATATATACTATATATATATATATATATATAATATATATATATATATATATATATATATATATATATATATATATATATATATATATATATATATATTATAAAACATATATATATATAAAAAGTTTATTAAATATATATATATATATATATATATATGGTATATATATATATATATGGTATATATATATATATATGGATATATATATATATATATATATATTATATATATATTATAAATATATATGTATATATATATATATAATTATATATATATAATATAAATATATATATATACTATACTTATTATATATATATAATAGGTATATATATATATATATATATATATAATATATATAATATATGTAATGGCTAAAAGGACCCTAATAAATCTAAACAATTTATTAAACTGACTAGTTGCGGGTTAATCCAACGTCTACCCATAATCAAGGCTTGGACTATACTGAACAATATAACAAAATTTTAAGTAAATAATACAACGGTAGAACGGTATGCTAAATCAATGCTATGAATTGGAAACTAAGAATTTCTAACGGCATCATTCTCGAAGGCATACTCTATTTTTATTTTTTCATATGAATTATTGTTTTTGTAATTTTAAGTTTAATTTTATGTTAAAAAATATTTTGTACACAATAATGACCTTTAAATTAGGTATTACGTGATATTTAAGAAATTTTTATTTTAATTTTACTAATTGCATCATCAATTGAAAAACTTAGAAATTACTATAATAACCAATTATTTTGAAATCAAAAATGTCAGCCAATGAAAATTAAGAATCCGTCAGAAAGCAACATTTGGCATTACATCGATTTAACCAATCAGATAATTCATAACATACTTTTCATATTTTTTGGGGGGTTGCTACAAATTACGAGATCAGTAATAAATTTAATTAAATTAATTAATTAAAGAAATAAATTGTCTAAGTTGTTCATTAATAAATTTGCAAGTTAACTCGCAAAATCCCCTATTTTACCCTAACATATTTTAGAAAAAAATTAATTTTCCCTACTAATTTTTTGTTGATGTGTGTGAAGCTCAAAAAGTATATAAAAAGGTTTTAATTTGTCCTTTTTTTATTTTCATTTTATTCTCTTCATTGTAGTTTCTTTTTTTTCTTTTTTTTTACATTTTCCGCACTAAAATTGTGCCAGCATTCCAGCAATGTATTCCTTTTCCCGGTAGCTGTTGTAGTTTTTGAGATATGGATTGTAGCTCTTCTAGAGGCTGACCATATAATATATATATAATATATTATATATATATATATATATATATATATATATATATATTAATATATATATATATATCATATATATTATATATATATATAATATATCATATATATATATATATTTATAATATATAATAGTATATAATATATATATATATTATTATATAGTATATATATGTATAATATATATATATATATATAATATATATAGATAATATTATATATATATATATATATATATATATATATATATATATATATATTATATATAATATATATATATATATATTATATTATATAATATATATATATAATGTACTTACTATATTAAAACATTAAAGGAAAAGTGAAGCAAAAAAAAAGGCCC
>JABUQX010007646.1:62500-65973 GCA_015478945.1 Trachelipus rathkii | reverse complement strand
GTTAAAGTTATTATATTCTTTGTAAAATTATATTCCAGACTCAGTTAAATATTGAGTGTCATTATTTCATGCAAGTAAATGTTAATGTGAAAAGCTTAATACGTAGCCATTGTAATTATTTATAGATTAGAGAAAAATATTTCGTAAATAAAATTAGGAAATTTATTTATGGTCACTTTTAGTTATTTATATATATATATATATATATATATATATATATGATATATATATATAAAATATATAATATATATATAATAATATTATATATATATATATATATATATATATATATATATATATATATATATATATATATATATATATACAGTATACTTGGATAAAAGTGAATAAAATAAATAATTAAATTTTAAAATTGACAGGAATTTCAAAATACAAAAAAAAAAAAAAAAAAAATTATTTTATGTATATATGAAAAATTATTATATTCTGCTCTATTAACAGCAAAATGATAAATAATTTCTTCCGTTTATATTGTGTTGCTGTTAGTCTTTCTCCCCTGTGAATTTGAGAAAGTATGTTTTGGGCCTTTGAAGAGGAGAGAAATATCCAACTAGAGTCCACGTTGTCAGTTAGATAAATGCTAAATCCTTAACATCCATTTGTACCTGTATAGATCAAGTTTAGATATCGATGGAATCATTTTACTAAGTGGTAAGTATGGATATATGGCCCACGAGCTTGCGATTTAACTGGTTTGAAAAAAATGATGAAGGAAAGTAATTGTAATTGATTTATTTCTTTTCGTATTACAATGATTCTGACACTTGGCATACTTATTTCTTCATTAACAGAAAGCAGAAGTTCTGTTTCAACTTTGGAACTTGCACAATTCTTGACAATTTTTTCTTCGATTTTTGAAGGAAAATCTTTCAAAACAAAGCATCACATTTTCAGTATGATTAAAGCATTAGTACATAATGAAGAGTGAAGGAAAATAATTTGAAATCATAATTAATCTTAAAACCTATTCGTTTGTGATTAAAAATTTAAATAGATTTGAGGCTTTTGAAGGACCAACCAAATGGTTGACAGGAAAAAAAATCTGGCTATTTAGAGTTTCTCTAACGAATCCAACAAAACTTAACTTAATCTAATCTAACCTAACTTAACCTAACCTAACCTAACCTAACGCTGCGCGGGCTGTACAGGAATTTTTTTTGATGTGTCGAACCTTTTTCCTGGCGACCCATTTTCCTGTCGATTATTTGGGCTAGTCATCGTTTTTGAAGAACGGTCAAGAGAGAGAGAGAGGAGAGAGAGAGAGAGAGAGAGAGAGAGAGAGAAGAGAGAGAGAGAGAGAGAGAGAGAGAGAGGAGAGATCCATCTTAAACTCCCTTAAAGCTTCAACAATTGCTTTAAAAGAGTCTCTAAATCGTAACAATCCACCATAACTTTCCTCTCACCTTGTTTCGCGTTTCGCAAATTCGTGCAAGTTTTGTAAAAAAAATTCTCTGGGAAAATCTTTCATAATTTTTCTAATAAAATAGTTTCCGCATTGGTATAAACTAAAATAGCGAACAGTTGTTTTCATTGTGCAAATAAAGTTTTTAATGTGCCGGACTATATCCCTTTTTAGGGGGCTCGAGCAGATGGGGGACAGATGGGGGGACGTTTCATACCCCGGAGGGTTCCATATGAATGTCAACAGCAATGAACATACAAAGCCGCTGTATATTTTCGACATCTTCAACACTTCTATCTAAAACGTTTCTTAATTTCTTCATGTCGTTAACCAATCAAAAAGTCACTATCTATTTTCAACCTTCCGCTAATAATTTTCCTTCTGTGCTTTCAATAGACACTAAACCTAAGAAATCTTCACGAAACACGATTATGATTTCTACATTTCTATTAAAATATACTCTTAATTTGCTTTGATTATTATTTTTGTTATTATAAATTAAAATTAAGAGACTCACGCCGCCAAAAAATTTTGATATTCTGGGAGGGGGGATTCAGACCCCTCAACCCTGGCTACGGCCTTATATATATATATATATATAATATATATATATATATATATATATATATATTTTATATATATATATATAGATATATAATATAAAATATATATTATATATATATATAATAGATATAATATATATATATATAATATATTAAATATAATATATATATATATACACTAATATAAATATATATACTGGTCAATATATATATTAATATATATATATATATATATATATATATATATATATTTACAAGATTGTTTTTAAAGATACAAGGACTAAATATGAAATAATAGCCTTTCAAATTTCATATTTTTAATAATTTTTGTGAAGGAAATTATCGAAAGGATGCGACCTCACCCGATTATCATGAAAGAAATGTATAACATGAAATATAAAGAAAGAAAAAGTATAAAAAAAATGTTCTAAAAATGACACTGAAAAAAGTTGTGGTCTTCAAATTTCATATTAATGACGTAATTACTGCTAGATGCTTCTTTTTGTAATTTTCTTATAGGCTTTATCCTGTTGAAGCAATATTTTATTTTTTTCCCAGCACTCACGGGTCGGAGGATACTGCTGACGGAGCCCACCAAAGATAATGATCGTATAAAAAAATAATATAAAATAAAAGAATAGAAAATAATATAAATGTTATTTAGTAACGATGTGAATAATAATAATAATAATAATAATAATAATAATAATAATAATAATAATAATAATAATAATAATAATAATAATAATAATAATAATAATAATATAATAATAATAATAATAATAATAATAATAATAATAATAATAATAATAATAATAATAATAATAATAATAATAATAATAAAGAACTTTATGAATGAAATTTGAGGTTTACAAGTATATATTTTTATATTTTTAAATTGTTTGTTCAACATCTTTTTTATATAGAAAAACTGAAATGCAAATATATATATATATATATATATATATATAATTATAATATATAATATTATATAAATATATATTAGAATATATATATATATAGTATATATATATAGATATATGATATATATATATAATAATATATTATATATATATATTAAGATATATAATATATATATATATATATAAGCGAGACAAAGATAATTATATTAATTATAAATATTTTTATAATATATATTTAAATTAATTTATCTAATATAAATATATATATAAATTTATATCTATATAATCCTATCAATATATTATATATAAATATATATATAACCGTTGTTGATTTTTTCAACTCCGTCCAGATTTTTTTTTTTTTTTTTTTTTTTTTTAATAATATGCTTATATTGATTACAACAATGGAATTTAAGTGAACGTAACATGTGGCAAAAGTTCGAAAATATATTACAAATTTTTTAAAAAAGCACCTTTTCAATGAAAAATATGTTTTAAAAATGAATATTTTCGGATAACCCGGGCAAACACCCGTGCATAAAATTAAATTAATTTCTTCTTTAT
>JABUQX010007646.1:42500-55000 GCA_015478945.1 Trachelipus rathkii | reverse complement strand
GAGGTGAGATTCTTTGGCCAATTATAGTACAATGTCTGTGTCATAGGAATATCATGGATAAATTCAGATATATATACACAGGGAGAAACGTCAATAAACGCAGAAATATATATGCAAAGGGGGAGATGCGAATGATTGATGAAAGACCAGTCAATCACGCATTTCTACTTTCGATCAGGAAGAGAAGAGTCAACAGCAGATCCCTGAAGGGGATCGAGAAAGCCCCCTACGCCCGCCGAGCCATGCAACTATCTCAGCGTCCTGATATAGTGGATCAGTGTACCTTTAGATAGAAGGAAGCCAGAGATAGCATGCAACAGATGTAAATCTTAGTTATGAAGGAAGAGGAAGGAAGGGGGTTAGTATTGTAGATGTTTGCCTCAATAAAATAATGATTAGTTCCTAAGACAGACTACAATGTTTTTTGTTGAAAGAGTAGTGTTGGTGAATCTACTGTATTAGGTATGGTCAACACGACTCCCGGTTGCAATAGCAGAGATTGAGTCGCGTTCTCACATATACCACATACACTCTCACTTCTAAAATTAATATAAGCTAAACGCTCGTGCGAGTACAATATATTTAATATATGTTAGGGGGACGATATATACAACCGACAAAGGCCAGATCTAGTAGAGTAATGGGGTGACGTGTTCAATGGCTTTGCAAACCGGGTCGATCACTTCCAGTCGATTCGTTATTATGGCGAGAAAACAAAAAGGGATTTAACACTTACCACGTCAAGGCTCACATTAGATTAAAGACCAAACCTGAGTGAAAGCTCCAGAATAAGAGATTTCGTCCGAAAGAGTCGAAGACGTCGCGGTGATTACAATTAAGTACCAGGAGTAGCGTAAATTTCAACATTATTATCATGCATGAATGCTAGAGGAGATACATTAATATTGAAAGTTTCCTGATTTGTTTTCACTTGAAAATGGAGAGGCAAATCCCGCAGACTGAATTTCATTTCGAGAGTAAAAAGAAAAATCTGGGATTTGTCTTGCTCTTAAAACGAGGTATATACAGTTCAATAAGAATATTAACATGAACACAAATTAGGCCGCGAATGAAAATCACAGAACTCAAATGAATTTAAGCATAATGATTCTAAAATTAAACTACCTATATACATCGAATTACAGTAGTGGGCCTAAATTCACTTTCAATCTCGGCAAAATATTATGGAGTTCACAATTTTTACTCTATGTTCTGAATTAAAGTTCCCACAAACTGCATGCTTATACAAACAAATTTAACACTTCGAAAAGATCCACGTCTTCTTCATAGAAGAAAAAAAAAAAGGGAGAAAATTCTGCACATCGAAACACGGAATTTAAACAGTTCAGCACCCTGTTCGCGAAGTCAGAATAACTGTCAATTATTTACATAACACAAAGTGTTCTACGAATGAAAACACAGACGTTAAAGGAATTTTTCATCCGTCACTCAGACTGTCTAGTAAAGACTGCCTCTAAAAACAGATACACACTCGTACCCCGAGAGAAAGCTCCTCCTTCAGGGCATCTTAAGTCTTGTTCATTGGAGGGGATCCCTCTTCCGGGGTGTGTCCCTGCCTATCTTCTACCCAATCCGCGCCCCCTTCCGATCTATGGGAACAAATCTTTCCATTTTGGCTATGCCTAAATTTTGAAAATCCGTTGGCTGCTCGTGGTTTTCAAAACGAGAAAAACAGAGTTATTTAATATTCAACAACGACCACAATTTCCTTTCTTTAGAGAAGATCCATTAGTCTTGGTCATGTTCTTTTAAACAAAACCCTCCTCGACTTTATAAACAGACCTTCACTTGTCTGTTACCGACTACAAGCTGTCGGTTCTCCCTTTCATTGTCTGTTAACCAGGCTGTTAACCAAGCGAAAGAGAACAGACTTTGCCTTTTAAGTAACATTCGTTCGGGTCTTAGTTGTTTACACATGCGAAAATTCGTTAGAAGAAGTCGACAGCTATTAATGGCACCTCGTTGGTTTTGAGAAAAAGGAAAGTTCCTTTTATTTTATTTTTTCTCGAAACATTAAACTCCCCCCACGGGAACCCCGCCCCGGCATCCTATCCATTGTCTCCGCAGGCAAGGAAGGCAAACCCGGGCGAAGTCAAGGGGGACTTAAAGAGATGCGGGGGTTGGTAGGCAGTGGGCTATTCTTCGTCGGAAAGAATAGCCCGTATCCTCTGCTTGGCCAATATGTGCGCTCGTCGTGAGGGTCTCTCCGTAGGAGAGACCGATGCCTGAGGAGCTTCGAGTGGTGGTGGCGGATCTGAGGGATCGAACATGTTGGATCGTATTTCCAGAGGATACAAGTGGATGACGGCCCTTGTTATTTCACCACGACTCGTACTGAGCAACACCGAACGGGTGTGCCCATCGGGGGAAGTGTAAAGGGTTTTGATGATGCCCAGTTTCCACTTTAGACGAGGACCATCGTCTTCTATTAGAACCACGTCTCCGACCTTGACGTCAGGGCGGTTGGAGACGTTCCAAGACTGTTTCAGGCTCAGCAGATAGTCTCTGCTCCAAGCAGACTGAAACTTAGCTATGAGGGAAAGTAAATACTTGTACCTCTTGTTAACCTTCCCCGGGTCCCTGTAGGTGGCATCATGTTCTAGTAATTCTTCAGGGACAGGAAGGGTGTTCAGCTTGTATCCCATCAACAAGTGGGAAGGAGTGAGGGGCTCCTCGCAGTGGAGCTCGTCGCCCACGTAGGTGAGGGGTCGGCAGTTGACCACCGATTCCACCTCCGCAAGCACCGTATTGAACTCTTCATAGCTAACTAGAGAGGTCTTGAGGGTCTTCCGAAGATGGGTCTTGGTCAGTCCGATCAAACGTTCGAAGAATCCGCCGTAATGACTGCTTCTAGCGGGATTGAATCTCCAGGTGATGGAATGCTGGGTTAGGAAGTCCTTCACGGAGGGTAATTCCCATATGTTCCTTAAGTGCTGGGATGCTGCTTGGAAATACGTTGCGTTGTCAGAGTATATTACGGAGGGTGTTCCTCGTCTTCCGATAAACCGACGTAACGCTCTCAAAAATGACTCGGTGCTGTTGTCAAAGACTAGTTCTAAATGTATCGCTCTAGTCACAGCGCAAGTGAACAAAACCACATAGCTTTTGGTAACTTCGTTCCTAGGAACTTTGACATTAAAATAGCCTGTGAGGTCCACTCCGATTACCGTAAACGGTTTGCTTTCTACCACTCGGGAACGAGGCAAGGCAGCTAGTGGCGCCGAACGAAAGTGTGCAGCTTGTAAACGTCTACAAAGACCACACGGGCGTATCACTTTCTTCACCGTTGTCCTCATCCGAGCGAAATAGAACCGCTGACGGACAATCGACACGAGCTCTGAAATACCAACGTGATGGTTTGCTTGGTGAAGTTGCCATATGATGAGTCGGGTGAGATGTGAGTCTGATGGCAGCAGCATAGGAAACTTTGCGTCGAAAGGTATCATCGCATTGCTCAATCTCCTGTCACATCTGAGGACTCCATCTACTAGCGTTAAGCTCAGTTGCTTCACCAAGTTCGTTAAAGGTAGGGAGTCTCGGAGGCACGTAACTTCGGGTAGGTAGTGTTCCCTCTGTAGCCTCCGAATCCAGTAGAGTTCCGCGTTACTTTTCTCTTCTATGGAAATCAAATGGGAGAATTCGGGCCGAGAGACGGACCGGGTCATAGGGAGCTTCTGCCTGGATTTTCTCAAGTTCTCGATGAACCTGTGAACCAGGGCGGTGATCCGTATGATCTTGTTGAGAGAGGAGTAACGCTCTAAATCGAAGATGGGAGCCGCTTTCGGTACCGCGGTGGTGGAAGCGGCTACTATGACCTCGTCCGTCCCCGTAGCCCCTTCGCAGAGGGAAGGGTGTTCGGTCCAGACGGGCCAATTTGGAGGGCTGGTGAGCCAAGGGGGGCCTTTCTTCCATAAGTCCGTGAATACGTACTTATAACTCACGCCTCTAGACGCCGCGTCGGCGGGGTTGTCTTCTGTGGGGACGTACCGCCACTCGGCTGTCGGCAGGTTTCTACGGATTTCATCGACTCTGTTCTGGTTGAAGAGGGGGAGCTGCTTGGAGGAGAATATCCAGCGCAACGCCACCTGGCTGTCACACCAGCAGTAGATCTTAACTATCTCTAGCAAATCCTTGTAGGCGTCGATAACAAATTTAATGATTCGGGAGGAGAGTAGAGCTCCCATTAGTTCCAAACGCGGGATCGTGAGTTCTTTCATGGGTGCAACTTTCACCTTTGCCATAAGAAGACTGGCTATGGGAACGTGCTCTCCCATTGAGACAGCGTACACTGCAGTGGCATAGGCCGCGCCCGATGCGTCCGAGAAGGCATGAAGTTCCACCTTTCGAGCAAAAATCAGCTGTCTTGGTATCGTTAATTGTAAACAGCGCTGTAAATGGTCGGCGATTGAAACCCACTCCTTTCGGTGTTCGACGGAAATGGGTTTGTCCCAGCTGATTTTTTCCTTCCATAATTTTTGTAGGAGAATCTTACCTCGAACAGCCACTGGGGACAAGATGCCCAGTGGGTCGAATATGGAAGCGAGGTTCTGCAGAATAGCCCTCTTGGTAACCGCTTCCGAGGCGACAACTTTGAGGGGGTAGGAAATGGTGTCCTCGTTTGTATCCCACTCCATACCCAAAACCTTAATCGTAGTGTCTTCGGCGGCCGCCTTGTTCTCTCGGAACTTTACGTTCGCTTCTTGACAATTGGACACCCATTCTCGTAAGTTGAGACCGGCTTTTTCGAAGAGGGACCGGGACTGAAGAAAGAAATCTTCTACTCCTGCTTCGGTGTCGAAGGTACCGAACAGATTGTCCACATAGATTTGGTTCAAAATCACGTCCTCGTAGTCGGTGTCTGAGTTTCGGACGTGGTGTTGAATGCAGGCAGCCAGCAAAAACGGACTGCAGGTGGCTCCGAATAAGACGGAAGTGAACCGATAGGTGACCAAAGGGCTTCTGGGGTCGGAAGGATCTTTCACCCACAAAAAACGCGTGGAATCCCTATCTTCCAACCTGAGACGTATGGCTAAAAAAGCCTTCTCTATGTCCGAGGATGTAGCGTAGCGTCTCAACCGAATTTTCAGAAGGATCTTGGTCAAATCAGTGATGAGGGAAGGTCCACTGTGTAGGCACTGATTAAGACTAGGATTGTTGGAAGAACAATCAAACACTAGTCTCAGTGCTGTGGTGGACGAGGACTTCCGGACCCCATGGTGGGGTAAATAGTGCAGCTTGGCGTTGGGGTGGATCGGAGTAACAGGAGTAACTTCTTCAATGAAGCCCCTTTCTAGTTGATCCTTAATAACATCGGCGTAACTTCCCATCAACTCGGCGTCCCCTCTCAACCTTTTAAGGATGCTGTACAGACGCCTCTTAGCCAAGGCGTAGTTGTCGGGAAGAGAGGGGTGGTTGTCACGCCAGGGTAGTGACACCACGTATCGGCCATTTTCGAATGACAAGTTTTCTTCGAATGCCTCCAGCGTGGTTTTCTCGGCCGCTGTGAACTGTTCATTTGGCATAATACCAATCTGGGACAGTGACCAAAGTCGATCCAGATCTGGCGTAGGGTGGCCCGCCTCCTCCGTCGGGAGGGGGCCTAGGATCGTAAGGGAGTATGAGCGCTTAAGATCCCCGGGCGTCATCAACTTTCCATCCTCCAACGGGGGGGAGGATGGAGGTTCAGCGGTCGGAGGGCGCTCAGGGTGTTGTCATGAAGATTCGACTTCCTCGGGTGCCCCCGGGTTGGTCCCATCCGCTCTCTGGAGGGGAGATAAGCCCAAGGTAACGTTGGTAGAGCAACGTGTGGTTCGAATCCCCGTGTCCGCAGTCTCACATATACCCTGCATGTCTTCCAACGAGAGGGAAGTTGTAGGGGGTGATTCAGCGGTCGGAGAGGGATCCTCAGAACGGAGGGGCGAAGGGTCTGGACCCCGGGGCGCCTTCTTCACACCCCTTTCCAACTGGAGGGAAAGAGAGTGCTGTTCCGTCTGATTACAAGTGAGATCCGGTCTCCAATCGTTGGTGAACCGAACTTCTGCTCTAAGTGCGGACACTACTGTAACTTGGGAGGTAGTGTTCTTCGAGGAAAAGGGTAGAGGTCCCCATATCATGTTGCCCACATTGGTTTTCATAAGGTCAACGCCGAAGCGGGACTCGCACGACTTCAGGAATTTATTCAAGTGATCCACGCCGATCAGGAGCTGGATTTGATTAATCACGTCGCTGTCCGGGTAGGGATGAGCAAGGTGTACATGTTGTCTGCGAAGCATTCGGGTGGTTTTGACCAAGCCAGGAATCTGCAGATTAGAGGGCAGGTGCTCCACCACAATAGCGGTGATGGGGACCGTACCTTCTTTAGTTTTGACTTGGAGAGTGACGACATCATGAGGGGCTGCTACGCCCTGCTGGTTGATTCCATTGATGGCAATCACGACCTGGGAAGTGGGTACGCATTGTAACTTTTGAACCGCGGATTTAGAAATCAAAGTTTTCTGGCTCCCCCCATCACACAACGTTCTAAGAGTAAGGGTGTCAGCCCCGTTGGACACAATCAAATCGGCCAACGGAAGTGCCATACCCTTACCCCCAGAACAAAGAGCGGCATAATGGCCCGAGGCGGAATCCCCTGAGGATCCTGGGCCCTGCGGATCTGATTGCGCTCGTGGGCGGCTGCCAGTTCGAGAGATTGGTTGAGGGCAAAATACGACGTGGTGGTCCGGTGCCCTGCAACGGAAACAAGCCCTAGCGTATTGACAGTCCGCTGTGGCATGATTTTCCGCTAGGCATCTTTCGCACCAGCCGCGACTCCTAACCACTGTCAGTCTCATCTCTGGCGTTGTGAGCATAGTACATTCAGATGGGAAGTGCTCCTCCTTGCAGAACCGACAACTTCGCTTGTCCGGTCTGGCCGGGTTCCTGTCCTGCCTCGGAGGCTGGTTCTTGGGAAATGCTGGTTTATTTCCCGTGGCACTCAACACTGTAGAAACCTTCTGCTTGTTGTTACCGTTCGGTCGTTTCTCCGTGTAACCCCTCGAAGCCTCCTCCCTCCTTTGGGGGTCGGGATTGGTCTTTGGTTTGTTCGTGAAAGGTTTGGCGGCCTGCAAGAATCCGAGGGCCTGGTCAACCAGGTCCAATACTGATTGGATCGTCCAGTTCTTTCGCGCGTCGGCCCACGGAATTCTGTCCTTAACTTCCGCTGGCAATTTGAAAGATAGCTGTGTCCCTAGGATAATGGAACAACCCCGACAGTCCCCAATCACTTCCTGGTTCTTCAGAGACTCTGTGAAGCAGGTCACGTCAGCTTTGAATTTGAAGAGATCGGCGTAATTATGTTTAGGGCTAGGGAGCCCGCCTAACCGGGCAATGAGGGTCTCTATGAGCTTCGACTTGTCACCATAGTTGTTCTTGAGAAGAGATAGCGCAATGCTATAGTTTTCTCCCCTCACTGCGAACCCTGATATTAATTGTTTGGCATCCCCACGCAAGCTCTGGAGTAAAGCGTGGAGTTTTTCGATGGGATCATAATTATGTCCGTTAACCATGGCTTCAAATGACTCTATATAGCTAGCGAACTCCAGAGGGTCCCCGCCGAAGGTAGGTAAGTTCCTGGTGGGGGCCTTGAAAAGCGTGGGAGCCCGCCGACCCCCCGAACAACAAGAGGCTCTCGATGGTGAAGGGGATCGACTCGTTCTGTGACTGACCCTCTCTCTGGCGGCTAAAGTGTTGTTGCCGGCGTTGATCGCTTTACGGATAGCTAGGTGAAGTCTCCTACTCTCCGCATAGTCGGTCATAAAATCGTCGCGATCCAGGTAATCTTGGATCACGACGCTCGCCTCCTCCAACTGGGTAAGAGTCTCCTCCAAATGCTGTACTAGTGCTAAGATGTCCCCTGCCGCGGAATCCGGTCTTCCCACCAACTCCTTCAGCTCGGTCATTTCCGCAGAGGCGTTCTGACTGAGGGCATCTCTCTGTCGTTCGGCGAACTTCACCCGTTTTGGTTTGTTTTTCTGATTTTGTGGCTGGCCTCTATTTTGTTGGTTATCCTGGGTCGGGGTCAAATTCAAATCTGCCGGAGGGGGTGTCCCGGGAGGATTCCCCTCTTCTGCGTTGGTGTCGCTGCGGCCGCCCCCCATGAGTACCGTGTATGCGCGTACGCACTCGTATCAACGGAAAGCGGAAAGAGATAAAAAAAAAAAATTCTTTTCAGTGCGAACCACTGACTACGGCGTCGCTGCGCCGCGGTCAGTAAGAGGTTGGGTGCGAAAGGTCTCTTGGAATGCTCCAATGCCCTTAAACACACCTCAGAAATCGTCGTACTACTGATCAGAATTCCTGTGATTTATTCCCTGCAAATAAGTAAGAGATAGAAGCGATAGCGGGCGCATGCAAGTAAAAGCGTGGCTGAGAAACTTAAACTATGGCTTAGTATCTAATCTTAAGACTAAACTTACGACTAGGCTCATATAAGACAACAAAAAAGAAAAATATATCCACAAAAAAAATTCACCAGACTTACTTTATGTTTTCCTGGTTTATGGGGAATATATAGTGCGGCGCAGAGTCCTGTGCCAAAGTTAGGCAGAAAATGTTCTCAAATTGGATTTTAATACAGATAGTATCAATAATATCAATATTAATAATCATAAAAAATAAAAAAATCTGAAAAAAAAAAAAATATTACACATACATGTGTGTTCGTATGTGTGTGTGAAACTGTGTGTGTGAATGTGTATGACTGCAGAGTCAAAAACAATAACAAACAAAAAAAAAAAAAAAAAAAATCGAAAAATATTACACATACATGTGTGTTCGTATGTGTGTGTGAAACTGTGTGTGTGTATGTGTGAGTGTGTATGACTGCAGAGTCAAAAACAATAACAAACAAACACCAATTTCAAAAAAAAAAGAAATCGAAAAATATTACACATACATGTGTGTTCGTGTGTGTGTGTGTATGTGTGAGTGTGTATGACTGCAGAGTCAAAAACAATAACAAACAAACACCAATTTCAAAAAAAAAAATCGAAAAATATACATGTGTGTTTGTATGTGTGTGTGAAACTGTGTGTGTGTATGTGTGAGTGTGTATGACTGCAGAGTCAAAACAATAAACAAACACCAATTTCAAAAAAAAAAAAATCGAAAAATATTACACATACATGGGTGTTCGTATGTGTGTGTGTATGTGTGAGTGTGTATGACTGCAGAGTCAAAACAATAACAAACAAAGACCAACTAACAAAAAAAAAAAAAGAAATGAAAAATATTATACATGTGTGTTCGTATGTGTGTGTATGGGAGTGTGTATTAATATAGTGTCAAAACAATAAAAAAAAAACACCAATTAAAAAAAAAAAAAATCGAAAAATATTACACATACATGTGTGTTCGTATGTGTGTGTGAAACTGTGTGTGTGTATGTGTGAGTGTGTATGACTGCAGAGTCAAAAACAATAACAAACAAACCAATTTCAAAAAAAAGAAATCGAAAAATATTACACATACATGGGTGTTCGTATGTGTGTGTGAAACTGTGTGTGTGTATGTGTGAGTGTGTATGACTGCAGAGTCAAAAACAATAACAAACAAACACCAATTCAAAAAAAAAAAAAAAAAAAGAAAAAATTACACATACATGTGTGTTCGTATGTGTGTGTGAAACTGTGTGTGTGTGTATGTGTGGGTGTATGACTGCAGAGTCAAAACAATAACAAACAAATCACCAATTTCAAAAAAAAAAAAAATATTACACATACATGTGTGTTCGTATGTGTGTGTGAAACTGTGTGTGTATGTGTGAGTGTGTATGACTGCAGAGTCAAAAACAATAACAAACAAACACCAATTTCAAAAAAAAGAAATCGAAAAATATTACACATACATGTGTGTTCGTATGTGTGTGTGAAACTGTGTGTGTGTATGTGTGAGTGTGTATGACTGCAGAGTCAAAAACAATAACAAACAAACACCAATTTCAAAAAAAAAAACGAAATTACACATACATGGGTGTTCGTATGTGTGTGTGAAACTGTGTGTGTGTATGTGTGAGTGTGTATGACTGCAGAGTCAAAAACAATAACAAACAAACACCAATTTCAAAAAAAATCGAAAAATATTACACATACATGGGTGTTCGTATGTGTGTGTGAAACTGTGTGTGTGTATGTGTGAGTGTGTAACCTCAGATCTCCAACACCTAATACACCACACAACAACAACAAAAGCTCCACAAGAAAAATCGAAAACGCTACCCGATAATAATAATAATAATAATAATAATAATAATAATAATAATAATAATAATACTAGCAATAGTGCCAATGACAATAATAATAATAATAATAATAATAATAATAATAATACAACAGCAACAAAGGACAATCAAAATTCACTTATTTTATCCCTCTGTAAGAAGAATAAAAATTCCACCTTCGGCAGGAGGAATCGTAAGAGACGAAATAAGTAAGAAAAATATAAAACGACCAGGGACAACTCTACGAGGAAGGCTGTTTAAAATTCAGAACTCACTTATTTTATCACTCTATAAGAAGAATAAAAATTCCACCTTCGGCAGGAGGAATCATGAGACGAAATAAGTAAGAAAAATATAAAACAACCAGGGACAACTCTACGAGGAAGGCTGTTTAAAATTCAAAACTCACTCATTTTATCACTCTATAAGAAGAATAAAAATTCCGCCTTCGGCAGGAGGAATCACAAGAGACGAAATAAGTAAGAAAAATATAAAACAACCAGGAACAACTACGAGGAAAGCTGTTTGAAATTCAAAACTCACCTATTTTATCACTCTATAAGAAGAATAAGAATTCCACCTTCGGCAGGAGGAATCCTAAGAGACGAAATAAGTAAGAAAAAATATAAAACAACCAGGGACAACTCTACGAGGAAGGCTGTTTAAAATTCAAAACTCACTTATTTTATGACTCTATAAGAAGAATAAAAATTCCGCCTTCGGCAGGAGGAATCACAAGAGACGAAATAAGTAAGAAAAATATAAAACAACCAAGAACAGCTACGAGGAAAGCTGTTTAAAATTCAAAACTCACTTATTTTATCACTCTATAAGAAGAATAAAAATTCCACCTTCGGCAGGAGGAATCCTAAGAGACGAAATAAGTAAGAAAAATATAAAACAACCAGGGACAACTCTACGAGGAAGGCTGTTTAAAATTCAAAACTCACTTATTTTATGACTCTATAAGAAGAATAAAAATTCCGCCTTCGGCAGGAGGAATCACAAGAGACGAAATAAGTAAGAAAAATATAACTAACAAAACAACCCCACAGGGAAAGTCGTAAAATATATCAAGGGGCCGCTTTCACAATAATAATAATAATAATAATAATAATAATAATAATAATAATAATAATAATAATAATAATAACAATAATAACAAATATAAGAATAATAATAATAATAATAATAATAATAATAATAATAATAATAATAATAATAACTTTGCGAAAAGGGTCTCCCAGTTCTTTTGGAAGATCTTGGCAATATTATTTCATATTGCTTCCGATCGGTTTCATGGAAGGACCAATTTAATGTCTTGGCAAATTAGATAGAGTAAGAAGGTAGTGAGAGAGAGATGAGTGGACTGTATATGTTGGTTTTCTTTTTGTTACCCTATATTTTGTCAAAACATTTTCCCAAAGTTCTCACCTTCATCCATTATTTCTTTGATAGTTCTATCATTCGAATAGAGAGATTGAAGGTGAGATTCTTTAGCCAAAATTGTACAGTAATCGTCATAAAAATATCATGGAATGGTTTAGATAATAACATGTAAATGAGTTTATCTATAACTGTAGTTATTATACATATAAGGGAGATACGAATGATTGATGAAAGACCAATCAATCACGCATTTCTACTTTCGATCAGGAAGAGAAGAGTCAACAGCAGATCCCTGAAGGGGATCGAGAAAGCCCCCTACGCCCGCCGAGCCATGCAACTATCTCAGCGTCCTGATATAGTGCATCAGTGTACCTTTAGATAGAAGGAAGCCAGAGATAGCATGCAACAGATGTAAATCTTAGTTATGAAAGAAGAGGAAGGAAGGGGGTTAGTATTGTAGATGTTTGCCTCAATAAAATAATGATTAGTTCCTAAGACAGACTACAATGTTTTTTGTTGAAAGAGTAGTGTTGGTGAATCTACTGTATTAGGTATGGTCAACACGACTCCCGGTTGCAATAGCAGAGATTGAGTCGCGTTCTCACATATACCACATACACTCTCACTTCTAAAATTAATATAAGCTAAACGCTCGTGCGAGCACAATATATTTAATATATGTTAGGGGGACGATATATACAACCGACAAATGCCAGATCTAGTAGAGTAATGGGGTGACGTTTTCATTGGCTTTGCAAACCGGGTCGATCACTTCCAGTCGATTCGTTATTATGGCGAGAAAACAAAAAGGGATTTAACACTTACCACGTCAAGG
>JABUQX010007646.1:35000-37500 GCA_015478945.1 Trachelipus rathkii | reverse complement strand
TCTTTGTAGCCTTTAATATTGAGGCCAAAGTGATGGGAGCAGATATATTTTTATCAATTCCAACTCTGGCTTTGTCTCCACAACGCTGGTTATATATATATAAGTAATAATATAATTGGAAAGACAACGTGTGTTAAAATATGTTTATCCATATATTCAAATGATCGTTGTGTCCACTAGTTCTCAAATAAATACCAAATTCGCAAACTTTATTGGATAACACAATTTTATTCAATTTATTTTATAAAAAGTTTTTCTCCGACTTTTACGATTTGAAATTCGAATTTTATAAGAACGTTCCAAATAAAGTATTCAAAATTGGCTGAAAAGAATTTTCCAAACGAAGTATTCAAAATTGGATGACAATTTGGTGATTTTATGGCGTTTCTTTTCAGAAGCGAAGATGGTTCCAGCCTTTATGTTTAAAATAATTCTATCAAATGTTACTGTCTGGTTACATAACAAAATAGGACATTCTTTCAAATTTCAATAGCTGTCAGCATCTTTCAACTGGGAACCTTTTTGTCCTCTCTCACTTCCAGCACTCTTCTGTCTTTGCCCTTCAGCATTAAGGTAAATCTTTTTCCACGGTGTTTAGATATTGAAAACTCGATAGAATCTGGCATTTTTGTTTCATTTCCAAACTTTCAATTATTATTGGTATTTATCTTTCTCTTTTACCTTCGATTTGCTTTCTTGACCTGTCCTTTATCAGCTATAATCTAGGACCATATTTAATTCTTAAATCTAGCATATTAATAGTGGTGTTCCTCAGTGTTCAGTTTACCCCTTATCCTTTTTCTGACTTCATTACTAAATCTATTTCTTCATCACCGGAATTGAATTAGACTTTTAGAATAACCTTTCATTGATCAAAATTTGAGGACAAAAATGCAACCATTGACAATTGCTTAATCCATTGTCTCCATTTTTCGTTTGGTGGGTTTTTCGATGGGTGGGTTTTTGGGGTGGGTTTTTCGTAGTCCAATATCCCCTTCCTACTACTTGTATCTTCCTATCTATGTACAGCTGTACTTTGAAGCTTGAATGCAAATGGTTTACAGTGGATCTCTCTCTCTCTCTCTCTCTCTCTCTCTCTCTCTCTCTCTCTCTCTCTCTCTCTCTCTCTCTCTCTCTCTCTCTCTCTCTCTCTCATATATATATATATATATATATATATATATATATATATATATATATATATATATATATATATATATATATATATATATATATATATATATATATATATATATATATCCAATCTCATCAAGATTCCCTGAGCTTTTGAGATGTTTCTTATTCATACAAAATAACCTATTGACGAATTATTATTATTATTATTAGTAGTAGTAGTAGTAGTAGTAGTAAGAACTTTGCGGTTGAACGTAATTGAGAATTTAATGATTCGAATAAAACTATGTTGAGCATTGATTCTTATTGACTGATTGTATTATTCTAAAACATCGGAATGCAACTTTGAAAACTAAATTACATTTAAAAACGTGAAAAATCAAAATAGTATTATAAAAAAAAAATAAATAAATTAATAAATAAAAAAGTCACAAAAGAAATTGGAATTGTAATTGAAATCGAAATAAGAGCTTGAGGCCGTCTAATTATCACGTACACACCCATAAAGCCCCCTCTCTCGTATATATATATATATATATATATATATATATATATATATATATATATATATATATATATATATATATATATATATATATATATATATATATATATATATATATATATATATATATATATATATATATTATATATATGTTTTTGTATAAGAATTTTTATCTATATCGTTAGGAAATAATGTACATTAATTTGCAATGCAAAAATATAGGTTTTAAAATTGATAAATCTGAAATACGATCAATAAACCTCCAAATTTCATGTTTACGTAAATCAATGGACGTAATTATCAATTATAGTGATAGCATGCAACTTTCATAACATTTATATAATGTTTGAAATGATCTACAAATAAAAAAATAAAACGTAAACAGAATTTGAAAAATAAATCTGAAAAAAGTTATAAAGTCTCCAAAATTTCATATTTATAATGTAAATTACTTTCAGATGCTTTTTTTTTTTTGATGAAGAATATGTTGTTAATGGGTTGGGTGGTACGGTACGATCACGGATCCACCCGTATACAAATATTCGTCTGCCATACATTTATTTACCACTAAATGTTAATATAAACGTTATTTCATACATAAAAGGAAAAAATAAAATTCAAATCTAAAAATTACTGCTTTCCTACCTAACAAAGTAGTAGAAAAAAATTCTAAAAATTTAAAAGTTTGACCGATTTCTGTAATATATATATATATATATATATATATATATATATATATATATATATATATATATATATATATAATATATATATATATACAAAGATAGAGAGAGAGAGAGAGAGAGAGAGAGAGAGAGAGAGAGAGAGAGAGACAAGTGCAAACAAAAAAAATCGTTTTTA
>JABUQX010007646.1:15000-30000 GCA_015478945.1 Trachelipus rathkii | reverse complement strand
TGATTCCAAAGTGGCTACCTCAGTAGGGAATAGTGAAGGATGTAATAAATATTTCAAAAATGAACAGTAATAAAATGTTAGGTGTGGGCAGATAAGTGGCAATGAATTATGAATTAAGGTTCTCATCTAGGTCCTCAATAAAAGTTTTAACTTACAATGTGAATGGAATCGGCTTGAGGCTGTGGACCAAAAAAAAAAAGATTTAGGTGTGATTTATAAGCAGTAATTTGAAAAGTAGCTAATCAGTTTTGGGAGCAAGAAATAAAGAATAAGATGCTGCGCATAATAAATCGTAATGATGTTTTACAGAGAAAGGAAGTTATAAGAAAACTGCTATACATACTATGTAAGCAGTAATTAGAGTATTGGGGCACAAAGTTTGATACCTTTATTAAAGACTTAGATATGCCTAGAGAGGGGAGCGCAATGTAGAGGACAAAAATGTGATTTCGTGGTTGAGGGTTAAGAAGCTATGAGGGAGAGGCTGAAGAAGCTTAGGAATGTTTTCTGTAGAAAGCAATTTTCTCAGAGGGGAATATGATGCAGTCTACAAAAATATTACATCCATTTATAATACAGAGGACTAATAAATTCTTCTTAGTAGAGCACGGACGGGAGACCAGGGGGCATAGTAAGAAAATTAAGAAGAAACTGCATGTTACTATAAAGTTATTAAAGCTTGTAGTGTGAGTGTGTACTTTAGCTATAGTTTTTTTTTCTTTTAATTGTAGACTTTGTATATACCTATGAAAGTTATTGACAAGCCCGAGGGTGCTTTTTGGATTTGCATGAGCATGTTTTAGACTGGTATACTATGCAACGTTATGACAAGCCCGTTAGGATGCTTTGTGGATTGCATGAACTGTTTTTTTTGGTGATTGGTTCTGTTGGTTTGACTGCAGTCTTGATAAGCCCATGTGGCTTCTTACTGTCTTTTTATTTCTGTTTCTAATGTTTGACGAGATGCCATTGTGAGGGTCTGTTGCGATCCCGTGAAGCTCTAAGGTGGATTTTCTAACTGTAACTAGTTCTCACAAAAGGTGATAAAGAAGACGGAAGGCTGTGCTTAATTTTTCGACTTTGCGTCTATTCCTTCTACTACTTTTCTTGCTTTCCCTGTCCTGTGATCATTCTCGCCGTGCATGCAACCGGGGTAACTTGAGTTGTCGTAGCCTTGTTATGTGCCTGTGTCTCTTTATCGCTGGCGTTTTAGGATATCTAGCGCCATCCTACCTGCTCTTTGATTTTTCTTGTGATTCTCTGAAGGTCAAGTGCATGTTAGCAGTTACCCCAGTCTTGGGGAGGGAGGTGGGTGATGATGAAGATATATAAATACAAAACAATACATAAATACAAATGCGAAAAATGAAATTATATTTTGAATGTTTTTTTTTAAATGCTGTCAATAATTCATATTTTACTGATAATTTTATAAATGCCCAGTTTTTGGGCGGGCATTTATGAAATGGGCAAATGCCTGGACAAATGCCCATTTTATAAATGCCTGCCCACTGGGCATTTGCCCAGCGTACATCACTAGTCTTGAAATATATCCCCTCACCCTGAAGAGGGAAATATTAAACTGATGTTTTGTAGAATCTTCCCGTGGGTTCTTGTGAGGGGAATTCCCTCCCCTTCTACCTCTTAATGTGCCATTAATTTTCGCTTGAAGCTGTGCATCAAGGAGGACAATAATTAAAATGGCAAAATGAACCTTAAGAGTGACTGAAAATGAATCATTCAGGTTCTATTCCCTATTTTGACAGTCTTAATATCACTTTGCATCTTCCAATGACACGAGACCCCCAAAAGTATCATATATATATTATATATAATATATATATATATATATATATATATATATATATATATATATATATATATATATATATATATATATATATATATATATATATATATATATATATATATATATATATACGAGGACGTCGTAAAGGTGGTGGTACGCAAGTAGTCAGTTTCTTCGACCACATGCCGCTGTGGTACCTATAAAAAAGAGACAAAGCCCCAACATCGCTTGGCAAAGATAGAGGGTCAAGTGAATTGGAAAGTACAGAATAGTTTAAAGCCTTTGACTCGACCCTATCTAAAAGCCTTGTGAAACCAGAGCCCTCCCAGATATGAGAGCAGTACTCCATACAAGGGCGGATGAGACCCATGCATTGTTGGAGTAACTGAAAAGGAAAAAAAAAGTCGCAGCCTAAACATAACTCCCAGCTTCTTTGAGGCCGCCCTAGCAACCATTGTGATATGAGGTTTCCAAGAATTTTTTTTTATTTATGTTAAGACCAAGGAAAGACGAGAGAACTATCGAAAGAGATAAGAAATTTAGAAGTTGTCTTAGAGAGGGAGATTTGTAAGAGTTGGGTTTTTAAAGAATTGAACTTCACAGGTTGAGACGACCGCACTAATACTATCCAAATCAGCGAGAATAGAATCGGAAAGGTTAAGATGAGAGGCAATTCTAGAAGCAAATGAGCTAGCAGATTTGAAATGAGTTGAAGAATAGAGTGTCGAGTCATCGTCATATGAATGGGTAGAGATAGGTGAGCATCTGAGAAGATCATTAATGAAGAGTAGAATTAGAGTAGTTGATAAGACAGAACTCGGAGGAACACCACTATTGACAGGGAAGGAAGAAAAAGTTGCCCCATCAACAATCGCCGATATATTGAGTGATTTGAAAGAAAGCTAGACATAAGTAAGCAAAAAGGAGGAGGAGAGCTTGGAAAGTAGTGACGCTTTTCATACTCTGTCAAATGTCTTGTATAGATATGTCAAGCGCCAACACGCAAGTCTCTCCCGTATTTCCTAAGGGCTGAAAACCATAAATCGGTTAGATACGGAAGTATATATATATATATATATATTATATATTATATATATATAATATATATATATATATATATATATATATATATATATATATATATATATATATATATACTATATTATTAATATATATAGATATATTATAATAACAACATAAGCATATATCAGAATAGAATTAACCTTTTCAGAACAAGTTATTTGAAAATGTTTAATCAACTTTAAAAGATTAAAAGGGGTCTCTTTCCCAATCCATATGACCGATATATATATTATATATATATATATATATATTATATATATAATATATATATAATATATATTATATATATATATATATATATATATATATTATATATATATTATAATATATATATATATATATATATATATATATATTATATATATATATATATTATACATATATATATATATTATATATATAATATATATATAATGATATATATATATATATATATATATGAGAATCTGAATTTTCAATTCAACGAAATAGATTTTTTGCCATTGTGATGAATCAAAGTAGGATTTCTCCACGCATTGGAAGAAACCTTGATTGGTTTTTTCATATATGTTTTTAATTAAATAGATCGCCTTCATACATGTTTTTTATCAGAGGAGATGAGGCACCTGAAATATCCTCACTTCTGCTCCATATTTCTTTTTAATATTTGTTAATTATTAATTGGTTAATTTTGATTGCTCGTAAAATACAAATCGGAAAGTTTTCTAATTATTATTTAAAGTTTTATGTATATTTTTAAAAGAGAAAGACTTTTTATTCATTGTTAATTTGTTGATTCAGTACTGAAAGATGATGATTGAAATAAACGCTCTTGGCCTATATTTTGATTCAACTTGTTTCTTAAATTGTGTTGGGAACAATATACTTTATAAAAAAAAAATATTTGGGAAGAATTTACTCTGATTTGACTTAATTTGTATTACTTTCTTATATTATCATAACTAAGCTTTTTTTTACATGCATAAAAAAAACATGTATGACTTATATGGCATATTTGTTAAGGTTTATGACCTACACAAGTCTTAAATTAAGACGCATAGGACTATTTGAAAGTTACAATAAACATATTAGCTTATTAATTTTATATATTTTTGTTCTTTATTAATTAACACCATGGTCAAATTAGAATAAATGAAAACGAAATAACTGAAAACTTTACCATTTATTTTAGTTCGCACTTCGTGGGCATTTTAAAATATATATATATATATATATATATTATATATATGTCTATATAATATATATATATATATATATATATTTATATATATATATATATATATATATATATAATATATATATTATATATATATATATATATATAGTCCTATTCTGTTTACGACTCCGTCAGTTTTAATTTTTTTTTTTTTAAATATATTGCTACTATAGGCTACCAAAAATGAATTTCAGTGGTAACGGACAAGATTCAAAAGTTCAAAGTATTTTAAATAATTTTTTAAAAATCACATTTATGTGAAATATATTTTAAAATGAATATCTCGAAAAGTACGACACTTACAGAAAAACAATTACATATTGGAATCAGTGTATAAAGCTTATTACAAAATGTAAAAAAAAAAAAAAAATCATAAATTAAATATCTGAAAAGTACGACACTTACAGAAAAACCAATTACATATTTGGAATCAGCGTATAAAGCTTATTACAAATATGTAAAAAAAATTAAAAAAAAAAAGGGCAAAAAAAAAAAAATAGGGGGCTCGAGCGACGGGTGACAGAGGGGGACGTTTTCCATACCCCGTAGGGGAGGGGCGAGGAACCCCGTGACACCCAAATACCAAAGAGCGGGGGTTCGGAGACCCCTCCACGGAGGGGGGAAATAGTCCTACCCTGTAGTTCCCCCGGAAGGCGAGAAGACCCCGACTCCTCCATCTTGCGGTTACCCTTGGGATCCTTTAGTAAAAAAAAAAAAAAATTAACATTGACGGAGTTGTAAAATGTAAATCCTATTATATTTTTTAATCATGTCCGTTACCACTTAAATTGATTGTTAGGATCATATACTAGAAATATATTAAAAAAAAAAACAAAAAAAATTCAAAAAACACCTAGTTGATAGAACCAGAAGAATGGTCCTATTATATATATATATATATATTATATATATATATTATATATATAATATATATATATAATATATATATATATATATATAATGGATAATATATCTTTTATCCGTGTCCATATCCACATGCAAAACTATATTGTAATAAAGAGCTTCACACCTTTAAAAAATATAAAAAAAAAAGTTTAAATCTATGCTACCTAACGTTACTTATCGTAGCAACCATTCTTAACGTAACCAAACTTATATATATTATTATATAAGTTATTTCACTTTCCATTCGTGTCAATAAACAACAAAACATGCTATATTACATTTATATATATATATATAGCTATATATATATATATATATATAAGATATATATATATATTATATATAATATATATTATATATATATATATATATATATATATATATATATATATATATTATATATATATATATATATATATATATAGAGAGAGAGAGAGAGAGAGAGAGAGAGAGAGAGAGAGAGATGGAAAACAAAAGCACCTGCTCCAGATTAAAGGTCCACATGCCCTTTTACACGGTTTTGAAAAGTGCGTAGAAGGAGGAGGAGGAGGGGGGGGGAATAGCAGGAATATTTTGCTGGTAAAATATGTACATGAATAAGTATAGGGAGTTTCTCTGGTAAGAGAGCTGGAGAGGGAAATGATGAGAGACTGTGAAGAAAGATGTGCATCACATGATCTTCTCAATAAGTACGACAAGAGAATTCAGAAGAGCAGTGTCCGTTTGTCCGTTGTAATACCACAAGTATAATGGGTAAATGAGGGGAACCACCCCCATATATGTGACCCATACATGATACAAGGACGAGCGGCACACCTTAACAAAACGAGAAACTTGTGTGATGTGAAAAGATGTTTTGAAAGTACCTCAGAACGCTTGAATTCTTAGAAACTTGCTTAGTAAGAGAAATAATTTGATCTTCCCAAAAGTCATCTCATGAAAAAGGAAATTTCCAGAATATTTTAAGGAGACGACGTCTCCCGTTGCTAAGGACCAAGAAAGCCGTTGCTATGGAAAATTTTAAGGGGGCTGCAGACCCCTATGGACAAGCCAGGGATACGTAACCTCGTCTACGACGAAGTTACGTCATCAAAATAGGGGGATACGAGCTCTCTAAGACTCCCTAAATGAGAGGATATATTTATTATAAGACACTGACCAAAATGGTTCCATAACTAATAATATATATATATATATATATATTATATATATATATATAATATATATATATATATATATATATATATATATATATATATATATATATATATATATATATATATATATATATATATATATCTATCTCAATCATCGTTATAACCACCCACCTTTTCTCTCCAAGACTGGGGGTAAGGTGCGACACATGCACTGGAAACAGAAAAGTAGTAGAAGAATATGACGCAAGTCGAAAGGAAAGCCCAGCCTTACCGCCCCCTTTATACCTTTTAGTGAGAACTCGTCGCAGTCAGAAAATCCACCCTAGAGCTTCACGGGATCGCGACGGACCCTCCCTATACCATCTCGTCAATGTAGGGTTCATCCCTGGGCACTGGTGGGCTTCCAGATTTGTTCACATTCAACTGATTTATTTGCAAGCGCTCTTAAATACTTATCCTTATTACCTTGTTCACTTAACTTCTCACTCTTAATTCTACCAACTTCCTTCTTTATCACCTTCATCTCCATCCAAGCCCCCACTAACCTATTTACATAAAACATTATAATGATCCGATAATCCCATTCCTAACCCCCTCACTGATTTAACATCCAACACCTACTTCAACATCTCCTTCACCAACACAAATTCAATCATACTTTTCACTTCGACATCATCTCTAGTATACTTATGTATACACTTGTGTTTAAAGAAAGTATTACTTACACACATATCTATCTCTCCTCACAGAAATCAATCACCTTTCTACCATTCTCATTTTCTCCCGACACCCCAAAGCCACCTGTTATACCATCTCTTTTTTGATCACCCATGCAACCATTTAGGTCACCCAGCAATAATCAATCTGAAGCTCCTACTCACCCCGTCCAAAACATCATTCAGATTATCCCAGAAAATCCCACTCTCTTCAACATTACCCTCAGATGGACCATATGTCGCAACCACACATACCTTGACCTTTTCAAACTTAAATTTAACCATTAGATTTCTAGTACTCACACAAAAAAATCTACCATAGCTCTATACCACAGGTCACTCTTCAGAATTGCAACTCCTTCTCTCCACCTCTCATTCCTACCTACCAGCACATACACATTTCCCACCACACCACTCATTTTCACCGTTTCCTTTCATCTTTGTTTCAGGCACAGCGAGCATATCAAATTTACCCTTTCTAAATACATCCATCACCTCTCTCCTCTTCTCCTCAACATTTATTCCTCTGACATTCCATTACCCATACTATTCAGACATTTTCGCTGAAAGATAGAAGGTCGCTTACGGCGATCACGACCTTCTCCGGGGCATATATATATATATATATTATATAATATATTATAATATGTAAAATATATACTTTATATATATATATATACTATATATATATATATATATATATATATATATATATATATATATATATATATATATATATATATATATTCTGAAAATTCATACTTACTTACAAGCATACATCATGACTTATTTGTCAAATCTGACTCATTCACGTATTTCTTTGACAAAAATTATAAAAACAAAGGATATATATATACTATTTAAAGATGCCATTGATATGAATTTTTGATAGCAGCATACTCGGAAGTGGATCTTTTATTTGTACATCCGCGTATATTGTTGATGCTTCTGCGGATATTCGCGACATCACTAGTTTCTATTTTACCCAGATTTGTTCCATTCTGCTCGTAGTAATCTTGTTATTGTGGAGGGAAGAGGCATCGCCAAAGGCGAGTCAACAGCAAAATAAATAGAGAGAATGAAAGAAGAACCGTAGGAGGGGGTTAAATATCAGTAATTATTTGAGGATTAGATTTACTTAATTAAGGAGGGGAGGGGGAAAGATAGTGGGGTGAGGAGGGGGGTTTGGAATGACAAGGGAGGCCAGTGGAGATCTTTTTCATAATTGGATTTCATTCTCAAATTCGCAAACTTTTGATCTTCAACAGTTAACTATATATATATATATATATATATATATATATATATATATATATATAATATATATATATATATATATATATAAAAAAATAAAATATAGATATATATATATATATATATATATATATATATATATATATATATATATATTATTATATTATATAATATATATTTATATATATATATATATATATATATATATATATATATATATATATATATATATAGTATAGATTTTCAATAAAAAAAAAATTAAATGCTAAATTTTAGCGTTTTTCCTGCGAACCTAATCTAACCAAACAACTTGACCTCACCTAACCTAACCTAATCTTAAAAAAAAAAAAGAAGTAAATTTAGCCTCTTCCAAAGAATTTTTTTTTATTGAAAATCATCTAAAATACAATTTAAACATGCATTAAATAAGTGGTCTTAAACTCATTTCTTATATATATAATATATATATATATATATATATATATATATATATATATATATATATATATATATATATATATATATATATATATATATATATATATATATATATATAAAAGGACGTGGCAGTTATCTGTAATTGATGTATCTGCCCAATAAATATGTTCAAAGACTTGACACTTTTTTTCTTTGTGAAAAAAATGTCTCTATTACTGAACGAATAAAAATAAAATTTTCATTAGTATAGTGTTAATGGTACTTGAATACCAAAATCTCTACGGAGTAGCTGTGTTAAGCGAAATGAATGAATCTCGCAGAAAGCTTTGGAAAGGCTGTTTGTTAACGGTCTTTACAGTAATATTGTATCGCTGGGAATGGCAAAAATAATTTCACATTAAATTAAAGAATCATTTTAATTATAATGGTAATGCCTGACTGCAGGAGATTTGAAGTTATTGTCATCTGCAAACTTCAAACGTATTGAAATAATTTATTAGTTTTTCTCCTAAGGTTGTATACATTCTTACTTTCACTATTTAATAAGTCGAGCACATCACACACCACAAGACGAATTAGTTATTCATTGATAAAAAAATATTTAAAAAATAAATGATAACTGTCTCCAGAGTTATTATTACCAATTTTGTATTGATCTTTGAGAAGATATTTGTTGTCAAACTCATTGTCTTGATAACCAAATTTCTTTGCAACCTTTTATAACTTGAGTATGTTACATAAGCCACTGAGGAAGTTGCTTTTAAGTGTGCGAAATGATTTCTTTTATTTACAGTTTTTTTTTAGGATGTGTGTATGTACTTCTCCTTGACATGTCATCTGTGGAAGGTGACATAACGTAACACATGTTGTACGTTTCTTAATTCTTGTATCTAATTTTTCACGTTAATTCATGCAAAAATACTCTACAAAATATCTATGAATATTTTAATACTAAAAATTTCATTTATATACCTTATAACTAACTCTTCACAGAACATCTCTTAACTTTTTATGGTTTTCGAAAACCAATGCGAGGACAAGTAAAAAATTATTATTATTATTATTATTATTATTATTATTATTATTATTATTATTATTATTATTATTATTATTATTATTATTATTATTATTATTATTATATTTGATATATGTAGTTGATGATTAATGTTATCTTTTCGGTTGAACCTTTTAATACACATATATCTTGAGCCTAAAAGAACTTCTAAACTTTGTTATTATGAAGAGTTTGTTTAAAAAAAAATTTTAAAAAGAGAAAGTTTTGATTGGCTGTCGGGAGATTTTTGGTAAAAATTCATGTCTCTGGAGGGGAGATAAAATCTTTCCTTTGTCGCTGGCGAGGGGAAATAGCCACATAGTCGCGAGATCTTAATTTTTATCTTTCATTTACAAAGGAAATATATTTTTGCCCCTTTTGTATTCTTTTATTGAGATTTCGTGTGTGTGTATGTATGTATGTTTTGGAAGAAGCCGCCCAATTTTGTGTGTGTGTGCGTGTGTGTTTGTATTATTCAAAATAAACCAAAGTGTGTTTTTGCTTGTTTGTATGTTTTAAGGCTTTCCTATATTAATAGTTTCATTTTCTTTATTCACAGAGAGCGCTACGGTGGAGATCACAAAATTCGACGTTCCTCACCATGTGAAGAAACACGAGGACGTTGACCTCGTCTGTGAGAGCAACTTAGAACCAAAGCGTCTTTACATGGTACAGTGGTACCACAATGGAAAAGAATTTTACAGGTACCTAATCTTACATTTATTTTTTTTTCATATATATATATATATATATATATTATAATATATATAGTATATTATATTATAGATATATATATATATGATATATATATATATATATATAATATATATATAATATATATATATTATATAATATATATATATATATATATATATTAGTGATGGGAAACTATCGACAGTTTTTTTTAATTTGTAGGTTGTAAATTGAGGCAAGTTATTATTTATTTATTTATTTATTTATTTATTTATTTATTTATTTATTATTATTATTATTATTATTATTATTATTATTATTATGATTATTATTATTATTATTATTATTATCATCATCCAGATTGGGAGTGAGGTGAGGTGAGGTGCGCAGCATTCACCCCGGAAACAGAAAAGTAGTTGAAGAACATGAGGCAAATACCTTTAAGTGAAAGCTTGTCGCAGTCAGAAAAATCCACCCTAGGGCTTCACCGACTGTGACGCACCCTCACTGTGGTATCTCGTCAATGTGTCGTTAATCCCCTGGGCGAGGCCAGCAACCATACTTCCTCACAAAACTCCGTCATTCACTCCTACTATGCACCTTTCTCCTCGCCTCTGCCAAACTCTTCCTCTCCTTCAGGCATTCCTTTTCTGACTCAATCCACTTTTTCTTCGGTCTCCCGGCCGGTCGATTCCCAGCGCACTCACCACTATACATTTGCTTAACCAACCGACTATCATTCATCTCAATGTACTCTCGTTTGTTCTCTTATTTACTCCTTTCTTCACACCACACAACTCTCTAATACGTTCATTCCTCATTTTATCAATTCTTCTCACACCTAACACTCTCCTAAGATTGTCCATCTGAACACATTGTACCTTAGATCTATACTTTTTATTCCAGACCATAGTTTCAATACTATACATTAACACAGGTAACAACATGCCCTGATGCAAAACCCTAATCCACTCAAGATTTAGTCCCTTTACATCCACCAAGGATTTAATTGAACCAGTCACCTTCCTACCATTCACAACTTTATTGCTACACTCTGCATCATCCGTTCCCTTTTCATCCAACATATATCCTACATATCCTCGGATACTTGTTCCAGTTGCTCACCATCTAACATGACTTCACACCACGGACTTTCCTCATTCACTACCATAACCTTACTTTTATCTACATTTATTTTAAAACCCCCTCATATTACGCACCCTTCCAAGCCCCTCAAGCAATCTTCTCAAACTCCTCAGATTCGCCACACAAAACCAAATCATCTGCATACAATAACCAGGACACCCTCCGCTCTCTTCCATTTTTACTCCATCATTGTAACACCTTCCCCTGCCTCCCTTACTCTAATTTTTTCATAACCCCATCCATATGCAATTTAATTAACCAAGGAGACATAACACCCTGCCTCAACCCGCTATTAATATTAAAACAATCACTTTCATCTCCATTTATTCTTACACACCCTTCACTATCGTCATACATACCTTTGATTCCATTCGGTAGCCTATCACCAACACCATATATCACTAACACATGCCACAGAGCTTCCCTATTAAACCTGGGATGCGTCTCTTGTAAGTCAATAAAGCTTAAATGCAAATTATATTTCTCTCATTTTCTCAATCATTTGTTTCAGGTGTAAAAATTTAATTCACACATCCTCTACCACATCTAAAATCTAAACGCACCTTGTTCTTCAGCAATCAGGTCCTCAGTCACTCGATGCACTATTTCAACCAATATGCCAGCATATATTTTCCCTACAAAATTCAATTAACTAATTCCCCTATAGTTCCTCTTATCCCACTTACCCTTATATAAGCGTACTAATACTACTATCTTCCAATCCCTCGGAACCATACCCTCCATGAATGCTTTTTTACACAACTTGCAAATCCATTCAATCATCATATCACCTCTATTCTTGATAATTTCACCAGTAATTCCATCTATGCCTGCAGATTTACCATTCTTCAACGTTCTCACTCTACCCATTACATCCTCCTTACTAATTACCTCATCCCCAAAATACCTATTTTTTTATATAGGGAATATATATATATATATATATATATATATATATATATACCGTTATATATATATATATATATATATTATATGTATATATATAAATATTATATATATTATATATATATTTTATATATATTTTAGATATATGTTAATATATATAATATAAATATATTATATATATATATATATCGTATATATAAAATATATATATATTTATATATATATATATATATATATATATATATATATATATATATATATATATATATTATATATATATATATATATATATATATTATATATATATATTATATATATACCTATATCATACCATCTACTTTTTCATCCAACATATATCCTAAATATTTAAACTCGGATTCTTGTTCCAGTTGCTCACCATCTAATATATATATTATATATATATATATATATATATATATATATGTAAAACAGGGGTTTGAAAGTAAATGTAGATAAGAGTAATGTGATGGTAGTGGGTGAGGAGAATCTGCGGTGTGAAATCATGTTGGATGATGAGCAATTGGAACAAGTATCTGAGTTTAAATATTTAGGATATATGTTGGATGAAAAGGGAATAGATGATGCAGAATGTAGTAGGAAAGTTGTGAATGGTAGGAAGGTGGCTGGTGCAATTATATCCTTAGTGGATGTGAAGGGACTAAATCTTGAATGCGCTAGGGTTTTGCTCGAGTTTATCTTGTTACCTGTGTTAATGTATAGTAGCGAAACTATGGTCTCGAATAAGAGGTGGTTTGGTCATATGGAAAGGATGGATGATAGTCGGTTGGTTAAGCGGATGTATAGTGGTGAGTGTGCTGGAAATCGACCGGCTGAGAGACCGAAGAAAAAGTGGATTGAGTCAGTAAAGAATGCCTGAAGGAGAGAAATGTGAGTTTGGCAGAGGCGAGAAGAAAGACGAATAACAGGAGTGAATGGCGGGGTTTTGTAAGGTAGTATGGTTGCGAGCTTAGCCCAGGGGATGAACTCCACATTGACGAGATACCACAGTGTGGGTTGTGGGTCGGTTGCTTTCTCTTGAAGCCTCAGGGTGGATTTTTCTGATTGCGACGATCTCTCACTAGGGGTATAAAAGCTACGGTAAAAGAGGTGGCTTTCTTTTTGACTTGCGTCATGTTCTTCAACTACTTTTCTGTTCTGGTGTATGCTACGACCTCACCCCCCCCCCTATCTGGGGAATAGGAGGAAGATAATATATATATATAATATTATATATATATATATATATATATATATTACAGAAATATACTATTTCTGTAATATAACAAATTATTATATTTATATATAATATATATATATAATATATATATATATATATATATCCCAATGTTTACTCCCCATCATGGTCCTGCCACTTATGCAGAAACACACACTCAGAATTAAAAATCCCCCACCCCCATAACTCGAGCAACATACTTCAATTAAATATTAATGGTATAAAAAAGTAACATTAGTAACTTCACCACACCCTAATTAAATATAATATACACAATGCACTTATACACAAATCCAATCTCACACAAAATACTCACCTCTGTATTTACTAACTGCACAATTCTAAAACAAGACAAAAATCCATCTAAACATAGCCTTTTTGCTACTCATACACAAAAATATACAATTCAGAAACACCATAAATCACAAAACCATTCCTCATGAATACCGACTAAACATACACAATAAAAAAAACATACAACCTAATCAATAAGCTACCTAACAACTATGTCACATATAGACCTACCTCATTTCTCTCTACAATATCCAAAGTTTCAGAAAAACTAATCCTGAAATGAATATCTCCCTCCACGACTTTGTTATCAAACTGACAACATGGATTTAGACAAAAACACTTCACTACCACTCCCCCAACTGATTTTTAACACAACGCATCCTCACTCTATTTAACCAAACTCTAATCCACCCCTTCTCGCACCCTTTTAGTATCAATAAACATTAACAAGCCTTTTGACTCAGTCCCCCGACACATTTTAATAAAGTACTAAATATAAATATAACTATCAAAGACAAAATATTAATGGAGTCCCCTCCCCCCTCCCCCCAGGGATCCATTCTTTCACCAACATTATTCAACCTATTTATGCATGATCTATCTACCCTGCATCCCCTTCTATAAAAATTAATAGTATGCAGACGATCTAACAACAATCACAGCGCAAAACTCATCTATAAATACAGTATGTAGAGAACTGCAACATTAATATATAAACCAGCTATAACAGTGGCTAACAACAAACCAAATGACTGCATCTCCCCAAAAACCCTCGTATCACATTACTTACCCCAGATAGAAGAGAATCAAACATTCACCACGCAGTTTCTTTTATCAAATAATAGACTCCCCACCATCGTTGGTTTGATTTTTGATACACATTTGATTTTCAACATCAACAACATTACATCTAGAGCCACACATACATTTGACGCATTAAAAGCATTAACAAGAACAAACTTGGCCAACATAAAGAGACCCTCACAATAATATAAAGACAATAAATACCTCCGTCAATTTTTAAACTACGCATCACCTGACTGGACTCCCGCAATATCTCAATCGAATACCC
>JABUQX010007646.1:10000-12500 GCA_015478945.1 Trachelipus rathkii | reverse complement strand
CCCTATTCTTCACACCTTTCAAATATTCTGTTAGATGCATACATTCCATCTCTAACTCTTTGGCGCTAATGTCATTGTGGTAGACTTTAGCAAATTCCTTAGAGCTATGTTTCAACTCTTCGAAATTTAAAGTTTTCAAACGAGATAAGAAACCGAACCGTTTACTAATTTTCCTGTATGAATCCAATCTGTTTTAGCTACAAGGCCAGGGTATCAATTATATGATAAAAAGTTTTAACTCTTTTCTTTGCCAGTTACTAGTACAGATGACGCAAAACCACCAAAGTATGTCATACTTGGGCTTCCAGCTCTTATTCTTTGAGATAGGTCCTTATGATCAGCTTCTGGATTTTTTTCCTTAGCGGACGATTCGAATTCATTAAAATTATCTCTGACAGTATCAATAAAATTATCAAGCGAAGTTAACAAATTTATTGCAACGTCCATTGTTATGTTTTTTTTTCTGAAGGTTGTGATTAGTCTTGTCTATCCTTTCCAATACGGTATTCCACATTTCTGATAAAATAATAAATTCCAGTTTTTCCATTTTCCTGGATAGACTAACGGCTTCGTTTCTAGTTTCTCTTGGTTGTACAATTTATTTTGCAATAGACGCCAGACAAACATTTTCATTTATAAATAAATCATAAAGTAAAATAAAATACTCACCAGGGAGTGAAAAATATGATGTTAGAAAGACTTTTAAGAACTTTCTTAGAACCTAAATATTCTGTTAATTTATTCCACCGATGGGTTGAACTAGAAAAGAAATTGTACAGTTTCTGAACCATTTGAAAAAACTTGTTGCCTCTTGTACACACTCAGCGGCATGAAGACCTACCAAATTAGGAGAATGTCTCGCGCATGGTAGAAAGGTAGCAAATTCACATTTCTCCTTGATTCTCGCTTGCAACCCAGAATATTTTTTCCAGCATATTTGGTGCAATGTCGTAACTTTGTCCTCTACAATCCTTAATAGGAATATCATAATTTTCTAAAAATTTCAAGACTGTTTCCGATAAATATTTTGATTTGTGCTTTGTAATAGGTATGAATTTCAAAAACCTTTCAACGGGAGCATGGTTTTTTACGTACCGAATAATAAAAGTCAACTGGTCAATATGTGATAGGTCGGGCGTACTATCAACGCTAATCGAAAAATATTTTGCTGATTTAACTTCGCTTATAATTTTTAATAGGACCTGTTTTCCCATTACGTCAATAATATAATTTTTAATAGGACCTGTTTTCCCATTACGTCAATAAACTCATTGCATATTTTTGCTGATAAATAAGAAATGTGTCTTTTCCCAGAATTTCCAAATTTTTTTAAGTGATCAGCGAGAAATGGATCAAATTTACTTAATAACTCTATATATCCCAAATAATTGCCAAAAATTTTACAACTTCGACAATTTTTTTAAGTACGTTTTCCGATTATCTACTTCTCTTTTATATTGAGACATCAAGTCTGTATCTACTCTACCAACAGTTTTACTTCGTGCGAGATAAGTCATCATCGATTGTCTATGTACTGAGCTATTTTCGTGCTCTAAAATGATGTGATTAATATGTTTCCCGTCATTGCATCCACTCGGTGAACATAAGCTTATATTAGAAGGTTTGAATAACAGCATGAAAAACAAAATATAGATTTCTTCGAAGGCGAATATAACAACCATTTTCTTTCAACGCTTTCATTGTTCTTTAACTTACGCTGAAATAGTGATTTATTGAAATCCTAGTTGCTGATCTACCATCTGCTTCTCAGTCAGTTCTGCAAGCTTCTCCTTCGGAGAAGTCACAATCTTTATTTTGGAAAAATGCAGGCCCCTTGCTAATCATGCTAATCCAAAATTCACGTATTATTTTCGTAAACATTTCATAAAAATAATAGTTTTCTGTGGCTAAAGACTGTTGCTGCTCAGGTAAAACAGTTGTCGGTGAAGTAGATGTATATTTACCATCGAGGCGATCGCTTTCTGTACTATATGATTCATTGATTTCTTTTTCTGACTTGGAAGAAGTGAACTTGGAACAAGTGGGTTCTGAAACAGCTGAAACTGCCTCAATTTGTTGTAGGTGTGATTCTTTTGACAGATTAATTTGATCGCTGCTCACAGAAGTTCCTAGAAGATAAGAAGTTTATGATTAAATAAACTCTCTCTCTCTCTCTCTCTCTCTCTCTCTCTCTCTCTCTCTCTCTCTCTCTCTCTCTCTCTCTCTCTCTCTCTCTCTCTCTCTCTCTCTCTCTCTCTCTCTCTCTCTCTCTCTCTCTCTCTCTCTCTCTCTCTCTCTCTCTCTCTCTCTCTCTCTCTCTCTCTCTCTCTCTCTCTCTCTCTCTCTCTCTCTCTCTCTAACTCATGTAAACAGTAAAACAAACATTTTCATTTATAAATAAATCATAAAGTAACATATAATACTCACCGGGGGGTGCAAAATATGATGTTAATTTTGGTAACTTTTGTATTATATCTTTTTGATGTGCAGCTTTCTTCCT
>JABUQX010007646.1:0-5000 GCA_015478945.1 Trachelipus rathkii | reverse complement strand
AATTCTATTCTAACCAATTGTATCATTATACTAAAATCAGTTGAAGATGTCATTATGATAATCAGCAAAAACTTATTTGTCATCCTCTCGTAATAACTCTGAAGAGAGTATTAATATCCTCAGACAATGACAGTCAAGGAATAAAAATGATGAGAGAGACGATATTAAGATCTTTTCTCCTCTAAATTTATGGTTCGGTTAAAATTGTTATTGTACCATTAATGATGAAGAAAATTAACATCGTAAATGGAAAACTATTTGCTTACATGTCACTTGTTAATTCTGATAAGCCTTGGGACATGAATATCAGACGTGCTAAGCGTGTTTGCACAAAACATAAATGATCCTACATCGTTAGTTTTCTTGCTTCAAAAAAAACAAAAGTTTTAGATAAACCACATATATTGAAAAGTGTTACCATATTCTTAATGACAATAAAATATACACTCACATAAAACGTCACAAAATCAATTTAATGCATCACTATCTACTATTTTGAAGGAACATAAGCAGATTATACCTTCCTTAAAAGCCTATATGAACTCTTTTTCTGAATTTTATGGAATACCAAAATTACATAAAGCAAATAATCCCTTAAGACCCATCATTTCAAACATAAATAACCTTACATACAAATTGTCTACTTGGAATTCACAACAACTAAAACCTCTCATAAGCAATATTTCGTCAGCACATTTAAAAACTCTGAAGATTTCATACATAGAACCAGACAGCAGAATCCCCACACACATAGATTTCTAAGCTTTGACGCCATCTCATTGTTCACCTCGGTCCCTGTCCCCTTTACATTAGACTTATTAGAACGTTATTTAGACGAATCCCAATTTAACTTGTTTTATCCCTTCAATTTATTAAAACAACTCATCAGCTCATCCCTACAACATAACTTCTTCCATTTTAACGGCAATTTTTATAAACAGACCTCTGGGCTGAGTATGGGCTCTCTCTTATCGCCCATACTTAGCAACATTTTCATGGAGTTGATAGAATTTTACCACATACTTCCCCATCCCCTCCTCAGTCCTCAACAATAGTTTATGGATAAGATATGTAGACGATGTTTTTGTATCCCTACCTCATCATATCAACCCTACAGATGCCCTTAATCATATCAACTCCATCCATCCCTCCGTACAGTTTACAGTTGACGTACCTTCAAATTCATCCATCCCGTTTCTCAATACACTAGTCAATGGAACAATAGCAATCATCTCCAATATACAATATATAGAAAACCAACATCAGCCACCAATTATATACATTGGGCATCAAACCATCGACCAAATACAAAATTAGCCATTTTGTCAAGTTTATTCCTCCGTGCTCTCAGGCTATGTTCCCCATCATTTCTTTCCGATGAAATTAAACATATATATACATAATGTGGAAAATGACATCATATCACACTGCATTAAGCTATTGAAACCATTTGAAGAAATTACCAAAAAAATCAGTACCTCTACAGCTTGTTTCCGATGTAATACCATTAATCTCAACGGTAAGGAAGCATTTTGAACCACCTTCAAATAAAAATGATGACGGTTTAAAAAGAATGAAAGATGTTATTAAACTAGAGTTAGAAAAACACTTTGGTTTTGTGGAAATTAATGACCTTCATACTATTGCAAAATTTACTTAGATCCCAGTTATAAAAGCAAGTTTTTTTGTAACAATATTAGAACAAGTTAAATCGTCACTTTGTGTTGCAGTTCAAAAACTTCAATCCGAACAGTCTTTTAATTCACCACCCATTAAAAAAACGAAATCTACAGAACCAACACCTTCTACAAGTAAATTAACAACAGATACACTGGAATAATTTCTACAGTCCAGTAGTGATAAAGAAACACACGCGTTTTCAAAAGATATAGTGCAAATGATTGAAAACTATCACCAAGAAAAACGACTAGATGCAAATGATGATCCTATCAGTTGGTGGAAAGTTAAGCAAAATGTTTATCCACACTTGAGTAAATTTGCAAGGAAATTCTTGGCCTGTCCTTCAATTTATGTTCCAAGTGAGAGAGTATTTGGCGATGCTGAGGTAATATATGATGAAAAGAGAAACAGACTCTCAGCAGAAAAGGCAGAAAAATTGATGTTTCTCAAGCACTATATTTGAATTTCAATACTAGTGCAAAAAGTATATAATTCATTGTAAAATCTCTTTCATTAACGGCTGAGTTTGGGGAAAGAGGTTTGGGGGGTGCATTTAAGTTGGGTCTCCGTCCCGTACCCTGGTAACAAATTTATATTTAATAGATTGTGGCTAAAACTCGAAATATATATATATATATATATATAATATTATATATATATATATATATATATATAATATATATATTATATATATATATATATATATATTATATATAATATATATATATCATATATATATATATGTCAAACATCCGCATCGCGGATATTAAAATCAAACATCCGCATCCGCATCGGCGGATGCGAAAAATACATCTGCTGTATTCACTAATATATATATATATATATATATAAATATAATAATATATATATAATAATATATAATATATAATATTATATATATATATATATATATATATATATATATTTACAGATTACACCATCACGGGCTTGGGCCCTTTTCCAAGGGAGGGGGCAGGGAAATAAATTACATGAAAACCCACTCAAGCCTAACGCAAATCTTAGGTGAGCGCAGACGTGGGTTTTAAAGAGAGAAGATTAAATACAGTTGAAAAACAGAAGATTGGCAAAGGTAGTTTCCACAGAACAGATGTAAGCTGGATAAAGAAGGAGGCACCACAACGAACGGGTCTGGGATTTTCAATGCTCACGCAAAATTCATGCGAAGCATGCACCCTTTATGGTAAAAGGCGCGATGCTATAGTGGGGGAATGCGAGAGGTCAATTCCCTTGAGCACCTGCCCTTGTAGTACCTATAGTAAAGAGATAGTGTGCCAGCGTCACGTCGCAGGAGAAAGAGGTTCATGGGAGTTTGAAAGTTGGGACAGTTTATTAGTCTCTTTAGCCTGTAGACTCAACTCTATCCAATAGAAGGTTGGAGCCGGGGACCCCCCCCCCCCCCCGATTGAGAAAGCTAGGGCCAAAGAGGGGGGAATGAAGGCCTTCTATATCTTGGAATAGCTGTGCAGAAGAAAAAAATTCCCGCACCTGAACAGAACTCTCAAGCTTCTTTGAGGCCACTTTAGCAACCGTTGTGATATGAGGTTTCCAAGACATTTTTATGTTTATTTTAAGGTCAAGAATGTTTATGTTGTTTACAGGTGACACGACTGAACAGTCGAAGGAATAGGAAAAGTAAGTACAGTTTTTGAGAGGGAGTGTAAGAAGGTTGAGTTTACAAGAGTGGAATTTCACAATTTGTGGCGGCCCAACCGGGAAATCCCATCCAGCGTCGGCAAGAATGAATCGCGAAAGCTTGAAACAAGAGGGTAACTCTAGATGCAAAAGTGGGAGCAGATTTGAAATGAGTGGAAGAATGGAGAGTTGAATCGTCTGCATTAGAGTGAACAGAGTTATAAGTACAGCTGAGGAGGGTCGTTGATGAAAAGTAAGAATAAAGTTGGAGATAAACAGGAACCTTGAGGAACACCACAATTACAGGAAAGGAGGAAGAAGTCCTTTATCAACGAACTGATAATTACGAAGCAATCTGAGAGAAAACTAGACAAGAGTAAGCAAAGAGAAGGAGGAAACCCAATGGAAGGGAGTTTAGAGAGTAGTGACGCATGCCATACTCGATCAAAAGCCTTTGATATGTCGAGCGCCACCACACAAGACTCCCCATAGTCCCTAAAGGGCAGAAAACCATAAATCAGTTAGATAGGATGTATGTCACCAGGTGACTCAGCGATCGAAAGCCATACTGGATCTTGAAGAAGGGATGAGAGTCCTGATGATCAGGAAATGAGGAGTTAAGAAGATTTCAAAGATTTTAGATAAAAATACAAGTGAGAGCATAGGTCGATAGTTAAAAGGATCAGAGCGGCTGCCCTTTTTAGGGATTGGTGGACATATGCGCGCTTCCAGCACTGAGAGAAAGTGTTAGGATTAAGGCATAGAGAGTAGAGTTGAACGAGGACAGGGGCCAGCTCAGAAGCACACTCCCTCAAAACACGGGGAGGAATGCCATCTGGGCCACTAGCCTTCCTGCGTTCATAAATCTCAGAATCCCATGCACCCGATCATGAGTAATCACGGGAAGAGGCATAGGAAACTTGAGAGGAGAAGAAGCAGGAGGAGGGATGCCGGAATCGTCCAGAGTAGCATTAGATGAAAAAAGGAGGCCGAAGAGATTAGCTTTTCAGTAGGAGAGTTAGCTACAGAACTGTCAGAGCGAATAAGTGGAGGAAAGGCAGATTTACAAATGTTTTTTGGAGATGTTTTTTGGCAAGAGCCAGAAATTTTATCAGTAGGAGAGCCAAGTAGGGTTGTCGCACTTTCTTTTAGTGAAAGCGCGCTTAGCCTGTCGAATAATAGCCTTGCAACGATTCCGAGCAGAATGGAAATTAGGAAGAGTGATAGGAGAACGAGAGTTTTTCCATGCCCGATAGGAAATGTCTCTCCTGAATGGAGCGAGAACATTCTCCATCGAACCATGGATTTTGTGGAAAAAGATTTAGTTGAGATGGAATGAAACCCTCTCATACCCTCGATGATTACGGCCCCCTACCTTTTCAGTAGTGAGCGAAGCATCCTGCGAGTCAAAGCAAGATTCATTCCAAGCATAGTTTGCAAGGAAACGGCTCAACGCCCCCCAATTAGCCCGATTAAAGTGCCAGAAAGTATACGTTTGGGGATATATTTATATATATATATATAATATATATATATATATAATATATATATATATATATAATTAAATATATATATATATATATATAATATATATATATATATATATATATATATATAATATATATATATATTCAACTCCAATTTTCTCTTTTCAATTATCTCTCTCT
>JABUQX010007645.1:35000-47646 GCA_015478945.1 Trachelipus rathkii | reverse complement strand
TGGAAGTAATACTTATCTTTAAACACAAGAGATCCATAAGTATATTAAGAGTTGGTGTAGGTAGAGAATGGTATCGAAGTGAAAAGATATGATGATTTAGTGTTGGTGAGAAGAGATTGAAGTATGGTGGATGTTAAATCAGGTTCAGGTTTAGGCAATGGGATTATCTATTCAATATGTTTTCTATGTAAAATTAAGTTATCGGGGCTGGATGGAAGAAGTGCAACAGAAAGAATAAAGTGAGAATAAAGTGAGAATAAAGTGAGAATAAAGTGAGAATAAAGCTTTCCTAGTTAAAACGGCTGAAATGTGAAATTAATACTGAGCAAATCTGGGGCAAATGAAGACAGCAATTGTTAGTAGTGCAAAGAAGTATTTGTGATTGCCTAAGTAGGAAGGTAATAATTAACAGCGAATTGTGAATGAAGAGGTGATGAAGCACGGTTAAGGTAAAAAAGAAGCGTCGGTCCTTAAATGTACCTAAAAAGCAAATATAAGATTCAAAAGAAAGCAGCTTGGAATATAGTTAAGGAGAAAAAAAGAAATACGAAAAGTGTATACGTAGGAGCAAACAAGAGGTAAATAACCGTTTTGAAGAGGAATGAATCGAGACATACAAGAAATAGTAAGCTCGAAAGATTAAAGAAATTGAAATAAGCGGGAACTGCTTAGATAATCAATAGGGTGGTGCTCTTTGTAATGATGAATGGATGAGGGATGTGGAAAGAACCACTTCGAACAATCCTGCACAATATTTAACAGTAATTAATGTGACGGTGTTAGTGAATGGTCGGTTTGATGTGCAGAAGGAATAGGTAATTTTGGATGAGGTTATAGTAAGGAGAGGTAATGGGTAGAGGTGAGAAAGTGAGTAAAGTGGTAAATACTGCAGTATAGATTGAATTACTATAGTAAATGATCAAGAGGGAGGCGAGATTCATTTGATTGGTTTGGAAGTTGTGTAATAAACGTTTATGAATGATATAGTTCCAAGGGATTGAGGACGTGTAATAGTACCCTTGCTAAAAGGTAATAAGGCAGACTGTAGAAATTATAGAGGAATAAGTTTATTGAGTGTTTGTAGGGAAGTATATGCTGTATTTTGGTCGAAAGAGTGCGTCGGGTGACTAAAGGACTGATTGGTGACAATGCGTTTAGAGTTAGAGGATGGTGGATCAAATCTTTACATTTGCAAAAATGATTGAGAACATGAGGGAGAAGAAGAATAAATATTATTTAGTTTATCGCAATTTGCAACAGCGTATGATAGAGTTAATAGAAGCGTATATGGCAGTAGTATCATTATGGTGTTTGGTGTATGGCTTGATGGATCAAAATATGTTATGACGATTGAAGCGTGTTTAAGATAAATGGTGCAAGCGTGATTGTTTAGATTAAATAGCGGAGAAGACAGTGTGTTATTGTCTGTTGGTTATTCAATTTTATAGGAATGGTAATGAAGAATTTATTGCTCAGGAAATGGTGGAAATGGAGTTGATGGGGTGCACCTACCTATTATTGCGGATGATTTGTGTTCTGGCTGTGGCGAAAATCTGAAGATTTGAGAGGATTATAGCAGAATTTACAAGGTGTGTAAAAGGAGGGCTTGAAAGTAAACGTGGATAAGAGTAAGGTATATGTTGTGAGTGAACATCTCAGTTTGAAGTTATGTAGAATCATGAGCACTAAACAAGTGTCTGAGTTTAAATATCTAGATATGTATGGAATGAAAGGAAACGGATGATGCAGAGTTCAGTAGGAAATTGTGAATGGCAGAATTGGATGTATGCAATAAATCTTTGGTGAATACAAGGGACTAAGTCTTGAGTGAGGGTATGTTGTTACTATGTTGTTACCTGTGTTATGTATAGTAGTAGACTAGTCTGGAATAAAGAAGTATAGACTTCTTAAGTTCAATTGCTTAGCATGACATCTTAGGTGCTGCTAGGTGTGAAGAATTGATTAAAGATAGACATGAACATATTAAGAGAGTGTGTGTGGAGAAAGGTAAATAGAGAATAAATGAAAGCTATTGAATGGTTTGTCAATGTGGATAAGAATGAATATAGCAGCTTGGTTTAACGGTGTATAGTGTGGTGTGTTGGCGAAACCCGACCGGCTGGAACGAAGAGAGCGATTTGAGTCGGTGAAACAATGTCTGAAGAGAGAACATGTGAGTTGGAGATGCGAGAATAAAGGTGCCATGCATAGGAGGTGAATCGGGTTTTGTATGGGATGTGTGCCCACCTGGCCAGGGATGCCCTTACATTGACGATTTACCACTAGTTGAGTCCTGTCGCTCGATGCTCTAGGGTGGATTTTCCGTCTGTGACGAGCTCTCACTAATTAATGGTAGAGGGGGCGGGGCTGGGCTTCTTTTCGACGTTTGTCTTTCCCTACGCTTTATCTTTTCCTATGACTTGGTACAGACACCTTACCCAATCTTGGCCAAAAGAGAAGTGAGGAAAGAAAAAAAAATTATATAATTATAATAATATATATATATATATATATAATATATATATATATAGGGGATAATAGTATATATATAATATATATATATATAAATATTATATATATATATATATATATATATAGATATATATATATTAATATAAATATATATATATATATTAACTATATATAATATTATATAATATAAAATATATATTATTATTAATATAATATATATTTAATCATATTAAAATATATATATTAAATATATATAAATATATATATATATATATTATATAATATATATAGTATATATTATAAATTATAAATATATATATATTATATATATATATATATATTATATATATATATAAATGTATAACTATAAATATATAATATTATATATAATATATTAATTACTTATATATATAATATATATATATAATATATAATATTATTATATATATATATTATATATAATATATATTATAATATAATATATAGTAATATAGTATATATATATATATTATATATTATAATAGATATAATATTAATATATATATATATTATATATAATATAATATACTATATAATTATATAATATATTAATATATAATATACTATAATATAATATTTATATTTATATATATTATATTATAATTATATATAATATATTAATATATAAGATATATATATAATTATTTATACTATAAATATATATATATATATATATATATATATATTATATATATATATATATATATATAGTATATATATATAATATAATATAATATATATACTATATATAATATATATATAATATATTATATATATATATTATATATATATATTATATATATTAATATATAGTTTTGTTAGTGAGCTTTTGGCAAAAATTTTCAAAGCCTAATCATTCCTCGATTGACTGTATTTTGACTTTTTACTCATTTATTTCACTATTGTATTGTTATTTCTCTTTATTGTTGTCAGTTGTTTTCCCATTTAGTTACAAGTACCTCCCCAGTGTTATTTTTTTTCAATTTTTCTGGTATATACTACACTACGTTTTCCCTGCTCTCTTATAGATCGCCCTATTTCCCTCCGGATCCTGTAGACTTTATTGATAGCCTGCTTCTCTCTGCGTTTCTTGTGCATCGGTTACTATTCCCCCATTCTTGGGAAGGCAAAAACGGCAGTCTCTTTCCGCAGCTTATTTAGAACCCGACTATAGCTAACCACTGAGGAGCTGGTCTCTCTTCCTTTCCAGTCAACAGCTCCCTTATGGGTGAGGATTTCGGGGAGTAGGCTTTTAGCTCGGACGGCTTACGCTGTATGACGTTTATTATTATATTTATCCATTAATAACACTATTATGCTGCTCTATGTAAAAACAACAACACAAAAACAACAAACCGTCAAGAGGAAGCTGTTGTAGGAAATGTAAAGTTCAAAAAATGAGTAACAAAAATTACGTGTTGAAAAGGCGGACTGCTGACAAGGACAAATAATTCTAATGAGCTGGTTGCATTTTCCCCCCCTACCTCTAGTCTCTAAACACGATTTCATTGCTGGGACTAGCCCCCTTCTAAGGAAAAAGCCTTCTGATGAACTGCGCCTCAAATTACATACGACATTCAAGAGTTCCCGCACCAGCCCCCTCTCAACCCCATTCAGGGTTCCAATTTAGTCTTAAACCTAAATTAATCCACTACGTCCAACCGACTGACGGCTGGGCAGCCGCCTAGTCCTCCGAATGACGCATTTCGAGCAGCTCCTACTCGTGAGCACAGCAACCCACTGACGAATTAATACCTCCTTGGTCGTGCACACCTCGAAACCAGAGCAATTATATGATTCTCTTTCCCTTAGGATATAATATCATTTTCAAACCAGAATTGTCCCGTTAATGCATGAAAGGTTATAATTTTCCAGAGTTCGTTCGGATACAAGCGGACACTATTCACTCATCTCAACACGAAACATGTCACTCACAACATGCTATCTTAATCCCCCTCACAGAAAGAAAGTACATCAATGCCAACCCTGCCTTCCTACTTCCTTCAGTTGCCTTCTCTCCAACAAAGTTAAAACTAGGCTTTACTATGCACACCATCCAGGACTTACACCATCCCCCCCCCCCCCCCCCGAGTATTTCAAACTATATAATTTGTCACCGCCAAAAAAATACTGCAAATCGCACCAATCATTTGTTAACAATTAGTAGATTATCTCCAACACCACGTTAAGACACCCTCGGTCGCTAACGCGAAGATCCACATTCCGTCTCGTCTGTCCACTGTCCCTTCTTTACTTTGGAAATGGATCGTTCTATAATCTTGAAATCTTCATTTTTTTCTTATTTTTCAGAAAGATGCTTCGCGCAATCCTTCAATTGTCATATTACATACTCGCCAATCTATCTCTCGTCTTCAGTCCACTGCAAGTAGTGCTCAACCTTTTACCTTGAATGTTTTTGAGACTTGCTTCTTGCTATACTCTCATAAGTTTCACAAGTTGTTTTATAAAACAAATTAGTTGATCGACACCACCAACCTTTCTTGCCAAAAAGAGATGTTTAATTCCTCCTTAACCCTGTATTATATAATCCTTATTCATGCTCTTCAACTCTTATCGTTATATATGATGACAATCTCTTTTATCTTTGACTCTATCTTTAAATTTCTTGTACATTTTTAATATTTAGATGTACCTCTAGAAAAAAAAATTTGGAATTATTTTGGAGGCTCATCCAAAACTGAACATTAAGAGGAGTCGACTGATAATAACTAAACTCACTACAATCTTCCTCTCAAAAACTTAATCATTTCATCGCCTGTTAATATAGGACAGTCGAACATTCCTGCAAGCACTAATTTTGCTTCAAACGACATTACCTGTAGGCCCATGCAACCCTGTTAAATAAAGAGCTATCAAACGTCCTAAATTCCACTCAAATTAATGAGACTATATGTAAGCATATTGTCCTTATGATCTTTTAAAACTATATCAAAGGGAAAGATAAGCACAACATCAAGATGACTCAACCTTTGTTTTAAGCCTAAACTTTTCCAGACACCTCTTAAGCACTAGATTCAGTTGACTGTACATATTTAAAGATTCCTATATCCAAAAAAAAAACATGTTTCAAGATGCACTCTAGAAAATTGTATACAATTTTTTTTAAACTTTAATTTAGGATAAAAATTTGAAATTTAACTAAACATATTCATGAAATTGTCACATACTCTTTTATAATAAGTAAGCGTAATTTATACACTGAAACAAAACACAAATAGAATACAGCAGAGTTTAGAAAAAAATATAAATAGCACAAATATTTAATAAAAGTAATAAAAATATCACCAAAGTTTTATATAAACAAAAATTTAATAATAATAAATTCACTCACCAACCTATCTTAGCCATAATTCAATATTATATTCTAAAGTTCCATACCCAATCTCCCTCCCTAAATTTTCTCTCCATTCTACACTTTTCATAACCTTGCGTATATCCTTAAATACATATATATAATACCCTGGATTTCTTTTTATGTCTAAATATGAAAGTGTTTTGTTTCCGAGGCAACTCACCTGATTTACACTATCGTGACTGTTTTTCACTTTTCATAACGCAATTGTCCTACACCAATAACCACTTTAATACCATTCGTTGTTCTTTCATAGTTTATAATAAACTATTCTACTACTACACTTAAAAAGAGTGCTGTAAATTTCTCTCTAGTGAAAACTACCATGGTTTAACTAAGTATTTCAGTCTCTCTGTCACAATCCTATTTTCTTTTCCTCTCATCTTTAATCAATCCTCAGTATTCTCTCTCGCCTGTCTCATTAGTCCTTCTTACTTCCGTTCATTTGTTTCCTTCCAAATATCTCTCACATAATTTCACCGTTTCTCACCCATATTCCCTATAGTTTCCTTACTCGTTTACGAATTTCACTCAGGTTTCCAAGCATCCAACTTTCTGTAATACTTGAATAATTTTATTACAGATATTTGATGCTTACAAACGTCTCTGAATCTTAAACTATCTCCCTAATTTTCTAAATCAAAATGAATAATAATAATAAAATATAGTAATAATAATAAAATATAGAAATAATAATACTAATATTAAAATGTCTTCTCTGTAAAAAGAAACTGCAGGAAAAATATATATAAAAAAACAAAAAAAAAAAAAAAAAAAAAAAAAAGACTTTCCTCACCTATGAGAAATAATAAAAAAATCACAAATCAACCACCAACGATATCCATAAACAATACCTTCCTGCAATAATAAAGAAATAATTCTTAAGTACGATAAATCTATTTTTAATTAACAACAAGTGTATCTTTTGATATAATAATGAACAACATTTTGACATCAAAGTTCGAAAGAAATGGAATAATAATCAATTATATAATAATAATAATAATATCAATAAATATAATAATAATAATCGAATAATAATAATTAATAATACATAATAATAATATAAAATAATAATAATAATAATAATAATAAATAATAAATGAACAATAATAAAACTAATATAATAATGATAATAATAATATAATAATAAAAATAATAGCCATGGATATTAACTAAACGACTATGACATCAAATATAAATGTAAGACAAAACTACAAGGCCAATCACCATTGCAGATATATGACTTGAACACAGGAGGAAAACAAATGTTCACCAAAATACATGTTTCACTGATAGATAGGTTCATCTACGATTGTGTTATTAACAGCATCCTCTCTACACGCAGTCAACATCGTCCTTGTATCCACGTTTGGACATAGTAAGTCCAATTAAACGCCTGTAAAAGAAAATATTTATCTTTATATTACTTACCTCTTAAATGGAATTTATGAAACACTATACAAGTCCAAAATAAATAGTACCAATTACTATTATGTTGAATAACCAACCCGTGAAGTAAATAACGTGAAAAATATCTGACTGTTAGTAACCTCATTGAACAGTAACACATTTAATTTAGAGCATGAGAGAAAAAACAAAACCACACAACTCTAACACTCGTTCTCGATCTTACTTGTTCAACGAAAAATGGTAAAGTGGGTGCTATACTGTCATGAGATATGTAAATAATATCTTCTCTCTATCTTCCCAATCCACAATTTAGTATATAATACATAGAACAAAAAACATATACTTTGAAACTTAAATTAAATCTGGCAAATCACCTCAATCAAATCATTACACAATATTTACAGCCATTACAATAAACAAATTCGCTTTCAATTCCAGAGACTAATTGAAATATTTTATCCTTATAATCAGTATTCATATTACATATCTACTAATGCTAAAAGATTACGCATAATAATTAGAATCAATAATATAATAAATAATAAATAATATAATAATAAAATTAATAATAATAATAATAATAATAAATAATAATCATAACAATAACAATAACAATAACAATATAATATAATACTAATAATAATAATACATAAAAATAATATATAATATAATAAATAAAATAATAAGTAATAATAATAATAATAATAATAAGTTTGATACAGTTTGGACAGAGAACATGAATGAGCGCTTACACAGGGAATAGGAACTCTCTGAAGAAGGCGAAAGGTAAGAATGAGAAATAGGGAATCTGCTTTGGAATAATGAATAGGATGGTGCTTTTCTAAACTGATGAAATATGTAGTGCGTTGAAGAACACTCGAAATCTGTTATAACACTGTGGAGATATGAGGAGTGATGTCGTGAACTGTGTGGGTCTTGGATGATGCAAAAGAATAGGTTATTTGGATGAGGCATTAGTAAGGATAGGAATGAGAGGAAAAATTGAAGATAAATCCTGTAGTATAATAAATTACTAGTGCAAATGATCAAGTATGGAGGCGAGATTGACGAGAATTTGAAAGTTGTAGTATAAAGCGTTTTAAGGAGGCGTATATTCCGAAGGATGAGGAATCAGTATAGTACCCTAATATTAAGGTATGGACGATAAGGTAACTGTTGAATTATAGGGAAATCTATATGAGCTGTTAGTGGAAGATATATGCATGGTATTTAGTCGAAAGATGCGTTCCCCGGAATATGGGGGGGGACCTTAGGACTGATTGTCGTCAGAACAAGTGCGTTTATGAGTTAGAGATGTGTGGATCAACATTTAATGAAACAAATGATGAGAAATAGGTAAAAGACACATTAATTGTATTTAGTTTTCATGAGATTGCAAACAGACTTTATAGGAGGTAGTTTAAGAATAAATGGAGTCAAACGTGATTGGTTTAATAAATAGCGGAGTGAGGCAAGAATGTGTTATGTCTTCTTGGTAATTCAATGTATATGATGGATAATGAAAGAAATTAGGTGAATGGAAGTGCACAATGTTCCTAGATATGGAGAATGGGGTGATGGGAGTTCTCATTATATGAGATATTTTGTTTTGGTTGTGAATCTGAAGAGAGTTTGAGAGCATTGGTAGAAGAGATTTGGCAAGGTATGTAAAAAGAGGTTGCAAAACGTAATAAGAGTAAAGTTATAGTGTAGAGACGAGACAGTCCACAGTGAGTTTGTTAGATGTTGAGCAGTTGAACAGGTCGAGTTCTAAATATTAGACGTTATTATGCTTGGATGAAAGAAGAAGATGCAGTTAGAGGAAATTAGTGAATGCAGGAAGGTGGCGGTGCAATTAAATCTTTGATTAATGCAAGGTTGAGTCGCTAGTCTTACATGAGGATATTTTTTATGTTTTATTGATATATTAGTGAACTATGTCATGGAACTAGAGTATATCATAAGTTCAAGTGTTCAATGGACAATTCTTAGGGGAGTGTTAGGTGTGAAAAGAATTATAAAATGAGAATGAACGTAATTACAGAGTTATGTGTGTGAAGAGAAGGAAATGAAGAGAAATAAATGAGAAGTACTTGAGATGTTATTGTCACTGTGTAAGATGAATGACAGTCGTTTAACCGAGTTTAGTCGTGAGTGTGATGGGAATCGACTACTTGGATACCGAAGAATAAATGGATTGCCAGTAATGAATGTCTGAGACAAAAACTCTGAGTTTGACTTATGCATAAAATAAATTGCATTAATAGAGTGAATGCGGCGGTTTTAATCGAGTGGGCGTGTTTGCCCACCTTGGCCAGGGATAACCTCACTTGACGACTATCCATAGTGAGTCCGTTGCGGATCCCGTAACTATAGCGTGTTTCCGACTGCTACGATTCTCACTAATATATTGAGGGCGTAACTGGCTTTCTTTTCGACTGTGTTATATTCTTCTATTATTTTCTTTCCGATGCCTCTGTACGCACCTTATCCCCAGTTTTGGGGAGAAAAGGGAAGATGAAGATAATAATAATAAATAATAAAAAATAATAATAAATAATTAATAATAATAATAATAATAAATAATAATAATAATTATAATTATAATAATAATACATAATAATAAACAGTAATAATTGAAAAAGGATTACTAACCTCAATATCTTCTATTAGACCTAGTATTATCTGCAGATTTTCCGTCAAATTCGAACAAATTTCTATCCGCCATTTTTATCACATACAATGAGATTCCTCCGTTTGAAACCATTTGCCTTCCAAATTGCCTTTAATTCAAATTCTAAAACAAAAATCATTTAAACAAAAAAAACTAGTTACAATATAAATTCGATAGCACCTGTATTGCAAATCTAAAATTAAAAATATAACACTACGACTAACTTAATTTCATGTCCTTTAATTAAAAATCATACTTTAAATAAATTAAAATTTAATAAATCACTTTACTCTATCATCAAAAACTTAAATCAAACACTTCCTTACTAAATGAAAACATAACTGCAAAACAAAATAACCAGAAACGTTTTTATAAATAAATTTTCCACTCTATTATATCCACATGAATTATAAAAAAAATGAATTCCTATGTGACTTAAATCCCAAAATCCTTAAATATGGACATTAAGGGATATATTTTGAAAATAGTCAACCAATTTATCACTCAATTTCAATATTGCAAAATTTTCTCAATTCTCAAAGTAGCCTAACAAGTCTTAAGTTTTGCAGTGTCAATCCAATCGTGTTGGTAAAGCAAATCAAATCAACTTAATACACAATTTCTCATATACTAACATACTCAACCTCGCTGTGATACCACCTATATTATTTAGTATTTTGAGTACAAATTCGGTAACCTAATATTTTCCAACTTTTTTTTTTTTTAATATGCATTTGATTCTATAGCAAGAAAACATTTTTTTTGCTGATATGATGCATATAAAGTTTTCACTTTACCTACCTCCTAATTCTTCAATCTCCTTATGAAACCAACAACATATTCCTATTTATTTGTTAAATCAATCTCTACTTTTTATGTTTCTTATTTCCCCAACTCTCAATTTTTTTTTAATTTCAACCTAATTACATTTCAAAACATTTTTTTTTTCAATATCAAATATTTAGCTTTTCCAAATTTCCTCTAAAGCTAAGTTTAATAAATTTTTCATATTTATATTTGATATTGACGTATTCTCCTCTATTTACTAAATTAATAATATGAATAGAATATATTCTCATTAAAATAGATAATAATCAAAAAATAATAATATAATAATAAAATAATAATAATAATAATAATAATAATAATAATAATAATAATAATAATAATAATAATAATAATAATAATAATAATAATAATAATAATAATAATAATAATATAATAATAATTAATAATATAATATAATAATAATATAAATAATAATTATATAATAATAATAATACCTTACCTTTTTTACAGCATCTCGGAACTTGCAATGAGAGTTGAGCACATCGTGAATATAATATATTATGAAACTTCATACAGAAACTACTCTTCTACCAAGTCAAGAATATTCTACATCATAAAATATATATAATATATAATATATATATATATTAATATATATATAATATATATATATATATATATATATATATATTATATTTATAATATATATATTATTATATATATATATATATATATATATATATATAAAATATATATATATATATATATATATATTATATATATATATATATATATAATATATATATAATATATATATATACTAATTATGACTTATAATATATATATATACTATTGAGTGTACAGTACAGCAGGCCATCAGAAGGGCCACAGATAGTTGGAATCCAACTCTTAACTTATTGATCTACAAAATTCTTATGTATGTCAAGAAGTTGAACCCTAACAAAATTCTATTAATACTACCTTGAAAACTGCTTTATCCTTTTCAGAGGGTAACACGGTGGGACCACAGGAAATCAACTTTAAGGCTTTCCCAAACCAGCGCCACCAACGTTTCACATCGAGTTTTAATTACTTCCTCAGTGATAAACTCCAACAGCTTAACCGGAGATTTGATATATGCTCTCTCGTATGAGAGCGCGATTCAACCTGCGCCACGAGCGTTCTATAATATATGTAAAAAATAAAATAAAAAAATAAAAAAAATAAAAAAAAAGCCAAAAAAAAAACATCCTAGCATAAATCTATTAATAAAGTAAAAAAAAAAAACTTATATAAATATATATAAAAATATCATTTTTGGAGTGGAAGGATTCAGATAAGACATGAACTCTTATTAAAAAGAGTGTTATTGACAAATGTAGGAAATGTGACGCGAATAGGGTCCAGTTGAGACAATCAATGAAGATGTGGTGAACAGATGCGGTGCCGTGACGGCAAAATTGACAATAAATTTAAACACTCAATGGACGTACGGGTGAGCCCAAAAGAGTGCTAAAACGACTTCAATAATACGCACATATACTATACTACTTCGCCCGATTATGCCACCTGCGAGCTCTAGCGACTCCAGCTTTCTTCCATGTTCGTAGCAGTGTTAGATCTCCCGTGAGGTTGATTCGGCCGATCAACACCCTCTGGTTTTTTCATATTCCACAAACTCAATGTCTTTCACTCTCCATTTTAATTTTGGGAGAGAAAGAGCTCACAGGGCTAAATATGCTACGAAGTGGACAAGATGTGTAATACTCTTTGCCAGAAATCTCTATGATGTAAACGCCTGTGGCTGGCGCCTGCTTAGTGATACCCAATCGCTTGCAAATGTCCCTCGGCCTCCCTGACTTGTCTTGATCATTTAAATCCATAGA
>JABUQX010007645.1:30000-32500 GCA_015478945.1 Trachelipus rathkii | reverse complement strand
AAAAAAAAAAAAAAAAAAAAAATACATTTCAAACGTTTGTGAAAAAAACTTTTCCTTAGTTCTTTTCCATTAAAAAAAAAAACAGAAAATATGCTATCATAGCAATTGAAAGATAATTATTTAGTGAAAAAAGTTTTTCTTTTGTTTTCTCCAATAATTAATAAAATAATTAATAAAATGAAAAAAAAATTTTCAAAAATTGATAAAAATAGAGTCATTGATAAGATTATTGAAAGAGCAGAAAATAAAACTGAAAAGGAAATATGAATGATTTAATAGATTTGCATGAAGAATAGTGAATAATGAATAATTTTAAAAATTACATCAAAAGTAGCCTCTAAAATGCTTAGGCGTATATTGTGTTAATCATCACTATTGTGATTCGTTTTCAACACATAATTAACACATAACATTTAAGAGCTACCTCCATTTTAAGCGCATACCCATATGCACATTATTTCAATTTCACCTTCAAATGCCGTGTGTGTGTGCGAGCTCGCGTGTGTATGTCTGTGTGTGTAGGTGTGTGTGTGTGTGTGTGTATGTATGGTATGAGATTCAAATGGAGGTAGCTCTGAAATGGTATGTTATTTTATGCGTTAATAACTCATCGACAAAATAACGCGTTAAAAGGCATTAAACTTTTTAGAGTGTAATAAAAGAATCATGATTAAAAAAACAATTCCAATTAACTACCACACAAAACACCGAATTTCAAAGCAATTAATTAAATAGCAGAAGACATCAATAACTATGTAGGAAAACAATATTAAAATTTAACATCATTGGCAAAGAGAATTTTAAGTAGAAAACAAATGTATGCGAAGGGAAGATTTGTACACGTTAGGGTTGACTAATGCATCACTGCCGCGGTGTGGTGCTTTGTGAGGTGGATCACACAATTTCAATATCCTAGTGCGATGAAGCACACAATTTCAATGCTCCAGTGCGGTACGGTGTAAAATAAAATTCGGTACTCATCCAACCCTGCCACAAACACGCACATGCTTGAATTTATGTATTCGTAACTGCCCGTAAATTATATTCGTAAGTGCATGTGTATTCCAAAAAACACATGATGCACATGCAAATTTAGTCAAATTAAAAATTGAAAATTAAAGTCTTTTCATCGTTTCTAAAAGTTTTTAAATATATAAAAAAAAATTTTGAGATGAAATTCTTTTCTAAATTTTTCTTCAAACATGACCAAACATAAAATGAAAAATCAATCTCGATTTTTGGAAATTTTTTTGGGGGGGATCGAAGCTTAAAAGCTTTCGCTCATTTTCACAAAATTTCATTAGGAAAATTTATCCCAATTTTAAAACTTCTCATATAAATTTTAACCTCAAAAGCTTCACATCTTAATTTGAAAAATATTTGTCCTACAAGGAGGAAAACAATACATTTAAAAATATGAGAGAGAGAGAGAGAGAGAGAGAGAGAGAGAGAGAGAGAGAGAGAGAGAGAGAGAGAGAGAGAGAGAGAGAGAGAGAGAGAGAGAGAGAGAGAGAGAGCTAATTTAATACAAAGAAGGTTAGTTAATTAGATAAAGTGAAAGAGTTTGAGATAGAGTTACTTGATTAGAGTCAGGAAGAGATACATATATAGCTTAAAAGACAAAGAGGGAAAGAGAAAGTCAGAAGGAGAGATAGATAGATAGATAGATAGATAGATAGATAGATAGATAGATAGATAGATAGATAGATAGATAGATAGATAGATAGAGAGAGAGAGAGAGAGAGAGAGAGAGAGAGAGAGAGAGAGAGAGAGAGAGAGAGAGAGAGAGAGTCCGACAAAGAACACTATCCAATGAAGTCAATAACTAGTTTCTTTTGGCAGTAAAGGAATGCGAGCAATTTAATTATGGCATTCCGTGGCATTCTTTCTTAACAGTTTCGAATCTCACTCTTGCCCTAATTTCTCTTTTGCTTTTATTTACTTGCATGAAGCGCCACATTCAATTACATCAACTTTTTATCATGAACACACACACACACACACACACCCACACACACACACACACACACACACACACACACACACACACACACACACACATAAATACTCTTCCTATTATTATTATTTATATTCCCTTTATTATTAAAGCCATATATATAGTAAATTTTATATATATATATATACAGAGTATATAATTATGTAACTATAAAATATGAAGATATATATATATATATATATATATATATATATATATATATATATATATATATATATATATATATATATATATATATGCGCGTGTGTGTATTTTAAAAGAAATAAAAAAGAGAGAGAGAGAAAGAAAGAGAGAGAGAGAGAGAGAGAGAGAGAGAGAGAGAGAGAGAGAGAGAGAATAAAATAAGTTGAAAAATATTGAATTTGGAATTTTATCAAATGAGTTGAAAAGTTTTGTTTGATTTGCGATTATTTCTTAATTTAACACTGCAAAACAGGCGATAAATTTCTTTTCTGAAAAGATTAAAATAAAAATCATTTGAAA
>JABUQX010007645.1:0-2500 GCA_015478945.1 Trachelipus rathkii | reverse complement strand
CAAGGTTCTCTCTCTCTCTCTCTCTCTCTCTCTCTCTCTCTCTCTATATATATATATATATATATATATATATATATATATATATATATATATATATATATATATATATATATATATATATATATATATATATATATATAAAAAATACAAAAAAATATATATATATATATATTATATATATATATATATATATAAGCAACACATTTCAGTACTTTGGATCTATTAAAGAAAAGGTTGTCGCTTTTATTTTTAATGCAAATTATTTGCTTCACTTTGCAATCAATCGTCGCTTTTATTTTATTATTTTTTTAACATTAACTTTACTTTTTTTTTACTTTACTTTTTTTTAAATTTAACTTTACTTTACTTTTTTTTACATTTGACATTTTTTTTTGGCCGGGGGTGGAGGTTATTCTCATTCATTAAATTTCATGCGTTTCTCTTTTTAAATTTCGGAATAAATTTTTTCTTAATTAAGGGTAACTATTTAAAACACTTTAAAAAAGGAAAATGGATGTACTTGGATGGAAGGAGGACACGCAGCTCACTCTAATTGGTTAATTAATTCAACGTCCGTACAGTAGAATCTGACTTACACCTTTCTATAAAGGTGACGAATAAAATCTCTCTCTCTCTCTCTCTCTCTCTCTCTCTCTCTCTCTCTCTCTCTATATATATATATATATATATATATATATATATATATATATATATATATATATATATATATATATATATATATATATATATATAATATATATATAAGTATATATATATATATATATATATATATATATATATATATATATATATATATATATATATATATAACGAAAACTCTTTAACTTCAATACGTCCTTATTTATTTGAAGGAAAAATTTAATTTTTCACGTCCTTTTGGAAAGTGATATATATATATATATATATATATATATAATATAGACTAACCTCCAGACAGATCTCCCCGCTCACACTCGGGTCAGAGGTAACACTTGGGTAAATTTTATTCCGGAGCTAAATAGGTATACAGACATTTGGCACTTAAATTGTGCTTTTATTTGTATTTTTCAAAAGTCCCTAAGTGGGTTTGAACCCTTACCCTTTAGGATGTTAAGCCAAGAGCGTTACCCCTTAACCACGATGAGCTAAAAGGAAATCTTCCAGGTTCCACTGAAAGCTTTGCTTCCCAAGAGGAGTGAAGGCATGTCGTTGACATCTAACCTCCAGACAGATCTCCCCGTCCACACTCGGGTCAGAGGTAACACTTGGGTAAATTTAATTCGGGAGCTAAATAGGTATACAGACATTTGGCACTTAAATCGTGCATTTATTTGTATTTTTCAAAAGTCCCTAAGTGGGTTTGAACCCTTTGATGAATCTGTCTGGCCTGCGGGAAGCAAGCTCAGTGGCGGAACCTGGCAATTTCAGCACAGCTCATCATTGATTGAGGCAGCACTGCAGGGCAGGTTAACTACCAGGAACTTTGAAAAATACAAAATAAAGCACGATTTAAGTTATGAAATATATATATATATATATATATATATATATAATAATCTTTATATATATATATCATTTCTAGTTTTCTACTTCCATATATAATATATATATATATATATATATATATATATATATATACTCTAGTCTCTCTCTCTCTCTCTCTCTCTCTCTCTCTCTCTCTCTCTCTCTCTCTCTCTCTCTCTCTCTCTCTCTCTCTCTCTCTCGCACACACACACACACACACACACACAAACATATTTTCCCTTTACCTCTTTTTTTTCTCTCTTTCCCGATCTCTCAATATTCTACTCCAATATTCATCATTTTCTCTCTCTGTATCGTCCTCTTCACCTTATCTTTTTCCAATCTAAAATTGCCACATCTTTGTTTGTCTCCTTCACACTAAAATATTCCACGGTTATTTTAACTCTTATTTTAATTATTGTTTGACGCCGAACTTAATCAGTCTTTTTTGCGTTATTTTCTATTTCCTCTATTTACATTTATATTTCTTCCTATTTGCTTGTCAAACTTTCTTCATCTCAATTAGACGTCATTTTTTTTTTATCCCTGATGAACAAGGGTTATAAGAGTTATTGATTTTTTTTCTGGTTTTATTAATTATTTTTGTTTTGTTTTATCACATTTTCTTTCCTTCTCTCTCTCTCTCTCTCTCTCTCTCTCTCTCTCTCTCTCTCTCTCTCTCTCTCTCTCTCTCTCTCTCTCTCTCTCTCTCTCTCTCTCTCTCTCTCTCTCTCTTATTCCTTGTACCTCCCTCTTACTGTGTCTTTCCTTCTCTTCTATTATCCTTTTGCCTTGTCCTCCATTAGCAAACTATTAAAAACCTTTATAAAGCCATTACAGATAATGATTTGAAAAGAGTTGGCGATTCTTCTCATGAAGAATATATCTCTCACAAACTTCTATTTCTTGTTCCCTTCAAGCGAAGCAGAGCGATAGTTCAAAAACTTTATTGGCTTTTAAGATACTTTATCACACT
>JABUQX010007644.1:0-22500 GCA_015478945.1 Trachelipus rathkii | reverse complement strand
ATTAGTTAGTTGGTGATTTAGCTTTCCACTAACTCTGGAGACACTCCAAGAGCGAAATTTGGCTAAAGGGAGATCGCACATCATATTTACCTCATGTATCATTCCTATAAACGCTTCGACTACTGTGTTAACCCTCGTTCCATACACTTCTCTAGCTGTGCAGCGGGCTAACGAGCCATGTGTGGGATGAATTTTTTTAACAACGACAATTTATGTACGTAGTTGATTGTAGTTCCTGAGGATTGTTTGTATGCAGTTAATAGTGTGGTTGCTTCATTGATGAGGCTGTGTTGAGATAGAGTTTTTATGACATTTAATTTTTGTTTGCTGCATTTATGATGTTTTGAATGCGAGGTGTAAAGGTGAAGTGGGTATCGAAGGTTATTCCGAGTATTTAAGGTGTTTTGTTTAGTTTTTAGTTATGATGTAGTTATTTAGGGTTACTGTGAGTGAAAGGATGATTGGTGAATGTCTGTGGTGATCAAGGTTATAGATGATTTCTCAGCAGAGGCTGATATTCTGGTGGAAGATATCCAAGCTTCTAGTCGATTTAGACAAATTTGAGGGAGATTTGTGGTAGTGGGTACTGAGGGGTCTGATATGGTTATGGTTATGCCATCTGTGTAGGTTATTAGATATGAACTGGGAGTTTGGGAGGTAGGGATATCAGCTGTAAAGAGATTAAATAGGAATGGAGACAGGACAGCTCCCTGGGGGATTCCATTTCTTTGCTTTAAAGTTTTAAAGGTTTGAAGTTTCCTGGATACCTAGACAGTGCGTCCAGATATAAAATTGGACAACCATTTTTTGTAATTGTTATGGAAGGGTGAATTTAGAACTTCTTGTACTATATCGAAGGCTTTACTTATGTCAATAGCCAGGGGTATTGTTCTGTGGGATGGTGTCTTGTTCAACCCATTTACGATTTTTGTGTGATATATATTATGGCTGTTGAGGTAGAATGGGATTTTTTTTAAATCCATGTCGGTGATTTGGAGAGTGAAAATTGGGCTGTATTTTGGTAAGTATGATCTTCTCCATTAGTTTGCACAAAGAAGGCAGGAGGGATATGGGTCGGTATGAATAAGAAAGGTTGGAACCTTTTCTTGGTTTTAATTTGGGTATAATAATTGCTTTTTCCCCGTATGGAGAGATATAGATAAAATACCATGATTTGTTGAAGAAATTTGTAATGAATGGTATTGTGGAAGGTACAAAGTGTTTTATGTGAAGGTTAGAGATGCTGTCCGGGCCTGAAGCTGGGGAGTTTTTTAAGGTTATGATAAGAATGTTTTTTTTTGTGTAGAAATTGGGAGGTTGGGGTTGATTTTTAACTTCCTCCTTATAGCTTGCGTATTATATTTCTATTATTTGCGTGGGTAGCTTTGTAAGAGATATTGGAATAGTGTTGTGCATGGATATTGCAATGCTGTTTGGGAGAAGGGAGGGAATTTTTTGTCCTCTTAAAGCTTCGTTTGTAGGTGGAGAGTTGTTTTGGGAGTTATGGAGACGTTTTATTACTTACCATGTTCTTTTTTCTTCCGGCCTTCCCATACTATCGGCTACGTGTTTTTTTTTAATTTTTCTGTTTTATGGGTGGAGATGAGGTTAGAGATTTGTGTGCTTAAGGAGTTGATTTGTGCAGTCAGATCTGGAGTATAAGTTTTTTGTTGTCGAAAGGTGCTTCTTTATTTTATCAAGTTACAAATTTCATGTGTTAATGAGGGGCTGTAGTGTTTTCTGTGGCCTTTTGGTACGTAAAGGTTCGAGTTTTTTTGAACTACTTTGGTGAAATTGTCTATTGCTTTATGTAAAGAGTTGGAATTACTACTTTCTAGTAGGGGAAGGTGTGTTTCGATGTGTTGAGTAAATTTCTGCCAGTTTGTCTTCTTTTTGTAGTTTGTAAAGGTTCTAGTAATTTTGGGGTTAAATATTTTTGTTGTTTAATATGTGATTATTATTGGGATGTGGTCTGATGCGATATCAATTTCTGTATTCCATGTAGTGTTGGTAAAGATAGATGGAGAGGAGAAAGTGATGTTGGGAGATGGAGAGGAGAAAGTGATGTTGGGAGACGTCTTAGTTTGGTTTGCTTGGGGAGGAATTCGGGTGGGAAAGTTGTTGTAGTTAAGTATATTTAAGGTCTCAAGTTCATCGAGAATATGAATTTCTCGGTTATCTGAAGGATATTCTCTGTACCAGACTGTGTGATGTGCGTTGAAGTCGCCTCCTATTATTAAATTGTTTATTGTGTTGATTATATAGATTCGTTATATTTATTATTAATTTCCTTCACCATTATCACTGCTTGTTTCCTTCGATGGTGTATGATAGGATGAGCTAGTTAACTCTATTCTTTACAATACAATTAATATATCCCTTTTTTTACCGAATCGTTTGATGATATTACTTCTCACTATCTTGTCGGTTGGCCTTCTGTTTGACCGCCTATGTCCCGAGTGTGGATACGGTAGAAGATCAGCGTGTTTGTCTATGTCTGTATGGTGTGTGTGTCTTATATTCTTATCTTACTATCAGTAAGTAGTTTTGTGTCTTTCGTTCGTTTTGCGCTTGTCGTTTGTGTTTTATTCCTGTCTCTTGCACTCATCGCTGCGTTTATGTTTGTGCTTCAACGTCATTCTTTCCACGCCCGGCGAGATCATTCCTGGCTCTACGCGCCGTATTCTCTTAGGTTCTTTTTCCTACTATTATTTTTCCACGTTACTCTCTTATGCGTGTAAATTTTATTTACCCTTTATCTTTACTTTTAATGGCGATCTTAGTATCCTTCATTCTATTATTCTAAAACGGTACATTTACTATACCTTTTTTTTATTTACTATATATATTTTCTTCTTTCATTTTTCTTATACTTCTATTTATCTTTATTTCTTTTCTAATTATGTTTTTCTGACATCTCAATATCATCCGTTCTAGACACTCTCTTTTTAAGTATTAAATCTATAATTAGGGGTAATTCTTAATTCTGTTCTGTTTTACATCCTCTTTATATTATTTATTATTCTTCTTTTACTTACTTATTATATATATCTTCTATATTCTTTTTTATTATACTTTTTTATTTAATTATATTTTTTTGTATATTGTGGTAGATTTATATTTCACTCACCTGTTTACTTTATTACGGTTTATTTCATATATTTGACATGATATAATTTCAGTTTACTCATGTCTCGACCGGTATGATACCGCTACTATCATGGTTGGTTTCTTTTAGCTACTTACGTATCCACGTAGTGGGTATGGACTTTAGCGTTATATATATGATATATAGTCATTATATTACGGTTCAAACTCCTCTATGTTTTTTTAGTGTTATTCAATCTCAATCTGCTTTGTTTCTGTTATGTATTATATGTCTGTACTGGTATATGTAGTTTGATCTCCCTCTGATGGGAAGTACCAGGTATGTCTGTGATGAGTATAGGTTGATCTCGTTGGATAGTACATATCGATTCTCTAGTCCTAGGAGACATTGTGATAGTGTTGAAAGCCATTTATATATTTAGATAAGTCAATTAGTGTCTCTTTCAGATACAAGTCAAATTAAAGCCTTTATTCTTAGCCAATTTATAAAATATTATTATATTTCTATATTTTCTATATATATATATCTCTATATTATCTATTATATATTTTTACATTATATATACTTACTTTAATATAATATATATTCATTTATATATCTTTATATATATATTCATTTTATTATACTATATATATATTCATTTTATCTGTAAATCTTTACTATATATTTATATATTACATATATTTATATATATAGAGAGAGTAGAGAGAGAGAGAGTACGGTAGGGGGAATTTCTTTTGCCTTCTTTGATAGCCTTTAGTTCCGCGCAAAATTATCATATATTAGAGTAAAGAATATTCATTAGAGAAACTCATGTGTATTGAGTAAATCAGTAGTTAATTTTGGTCTTCCACGATGATGATCTTAATTGTACCGACTATGCAGAGCTATTCTTGTCATCGTGACTTTTTCCTCTTTTTTTCTTTTGCTCGCTTTGTCACCCTTGATGCACTTTTTTATTCTTGTTTTGTGTCACATCATGGCGCTTTGCCCTGCATTCACTTGCGCATCCTTAGTTCTTCACTCCATTTCTTCTTCTCGTTACAAGCGAATTTCGCATGATTATATTACGCTTATCTGTCATTAAGTGTTTTTCATTATTTTTCTGTAAGTATAATCATTCATCAGCTCTTTTTTTTTTTCGATACTGTCTATGATTGTCCTTCTTTTATAGTATGTACGTTATCTTATTCTTGTTGTATCGTGAGTTGCTGTGAGGAGAGAATATTCATTGTGTCCTAGTTGTCTTCTGGTTATTGTATACTTAGCATTTATGTTTATGTTATTCCGAGTTTAGCTTCATTGGAGTTCTAATAAAATTCCTTTTTGTATAGCCTATATATGTAATTCTTTGTTATTCTTACATTTCTGTTATAGAGCAGATATGAAGATATACTTCTAGTGTAATGGTTCTTTTCTTGATGTGCTTTTTGAGAACCAGGTTCTGTTGGTCACTTAATATACCATAGAACTATTTTCGTCTTTGAACTTTTGTTCCTATCTTTCTTCATATTTTTGTTTTGTATCATTATAGTTGTAAAATCCGATGCGGTATATGCTTAGGTTATGAATAGGTTTGATGTCTTTAGATTACTTAATATCACTGGAGATTTTGACTCGTTCGATTCTATTTTCTTTATGTTATCACTTACTTTGCGTGTATTATGTACTCTTATTGTGACTGTTGCTCTGATTGTTCGAGAGGGTGTACTCACGGTTTGTTAGTATGCATGGGTTGCTCGTTAGATAAGTTTGCCGACATCTTAGCTTAGACGAGCTGCCCGCGGTCGTGAGCTAGTTTTTTCAATATTTTATTTTCTAATTATGAGAGTTATATTTTTGATTTGCCTATTTTTCTTGGTGGCTGATTCATGTATACCGAAGAAGGAAGGAGTCAGACGTGTAGTAACCAGCAGGTGGGCGTTTTCGCGTAGGTACTCGGTAGATTGCTCATACTGTATGTGTTGTTATGGTAATGTAATAAGTATTTTTCAGAGCAGTTTCAATTTTTCGACTCAACAGAGCTCTGAATTTGTAACTGGCATGAGTGATCGCTTTCTTTCTCACTATCTAGAGATCACGAGAGATTCTTCAAGTTATATTTTATGCGCTGGAGTGTTTATTCTTCGTTACTAGCAGGATCATCTTTTTGTCACTTAGTTCCCCTCTCCAAGCGTGTCTGATATTCTACACGATTTGTATTTCGCTACTCCCTTCGATCGAGCTTCTGTTTCCGGTTAGGTTATGGAAGGCATATAGTGGGTGATCATCTCGTTTTATGGTTTCTTGTGCTGTTTAATCACCTTTCCGACTTTATTTTGATATGTGTTTTGCCTATAATGAAGACGGAGTGTGACCTGTTATGCGACCATTGAGCAAGTATGGTATGAATGGGCTATCGTGATCATCTTATGAATTGAATTGGTCTTTCCTTGTGTGCGCCCGTTGATGCTGTTTGTACGTTGTTAGTTCACGTTCGTCTTAACTGGTGCTTGGTGGGTTGCATATGTCATGGTACTAAACTAAAAGAGATCATGATTCTCAAGAGAAACGAAAGGAATAAGAGCGGTTGTTATGGTACTTCTTTTTCCCTTTCTGGCACGGTTCGAACTAGGTTCTCTCGTTTCTCTGAAATAGATGGTATTGCGTCTCTGCACATCGCCGTTCGGTGCAGTGTGCGCGGACACCTTGGTTCAGAAGAAATGACACATTGTATCCACGTCCGTGTCGACGTTTCCGTTCCTTATATATGTATCTGGCGTGGGACGTTGGAGACAGTTTCTGGTAGTTGGTATATCTGAGTATCTTAATAAGTATTTGTATTCCTTGTATTACTGTTTCGAACGTAGACCTTTCTGGAGAACTGACCGTGCTCCTAAGGTGGACTTGTTGATCACTCACTCTATTTTGAGTCTTTATATCCGTACGCACCTGGTCCGATGTCTGCTTTGATTGAGGAGCATTCACTTTGGCGTCTCTTGTCTGCTTCATAGATAGAGGAAGATTCAGAAGAGTGGCTGGCCCTTCTGACAGACGTTCTCGTTTTATTACCCTTTCTCGTTTGTCGAACGAGATCCGGTTGTTATGGCGGACAGAGTATTTTTATGGTATTCACGTTTCATTATAGCTATCAACGACGTCGCTTGATGGTGAATATTAATTCTTATTTTAACTTTTACTTTTATCTTTACTATAATTTTTTTATATTTATTTTACTTACTTTTATTCTTTTCTTTTCTTCTTCATTTATCTTTATTTTCACTTTTTTTCTTCTTTCTATTATTGTGTTAAATCCTTATACTATATATTTTTTACTATTACTTAGCAGCTCGTGCTATATACTTAACTTATCTCTTATACTATATTATCCAATTACCTTAATTCACTTCTATACTTACTTTATATCCTCTACTTATCTATTACATTATATAAATCTATAACTATACGTTTTATATGCTTCATCCTGATTTACCTTCTTCTAACTCTAGTTAGTTCCGGCATCGATTTATGCTAATCATGATTATTTATTTATATCTATTTCTTTGTTTATTTTTAATAATCATTCTTTTTCATTCTTTATATTATTTCTTCCTTTACTTATTGATTATTCTTTTTAATATACTTATATTTTTTTTTTATACTTATTTACTTCATTTATAATTTATTTCTTCATCATTATATTTATTCCATTCTCTTTCTTCAATATATATTACTTCTTACTTTTTTCATTTTTTATATTCTATTTCTTTCTTCATTATTTTTTACTTTTATTTTTATTTATACTTTATTTTTATTTATATTTCATTCTTTCTTTCTATATTGATAGTGTATCTTGGACGCCTTGTCTGGATTCACTGATGCCAGTTTGACCTGAACTCGGTTGTTTTTTTGAAATAGTCGTTTCCGCAGTTCTCCCTCTTGCTATGACAACGTTTAAGAATTGTAGAAGAATTCGATGAAGTTTGCGTTTCTCAAACCTATTTGCTTCTAATTTCGGTTATTCATAGAGTATATGTCTCTCTTGTGTAAGAATGAATAATGAACATATTATACTGCTAGTGTTAGTGTTGTATGAATGTTTCTCAGAGTAGATGAAGAGAGAAATATATGTATGAGACTAGTTAGTGTGGATGATAATTTGGTTATATCTTCTTCAATGGTAACTTAAGTTTTAGTACTGTAAAGTATATACTGTTCATCTTATCACAGGCTTTCCAATTATTAATTGTATTAATATATTAATATTTAAATGAGAAGTCATGGTTGTCCATATCTAGTTCAGTTTCGTCTTGATCCTTATATTGTACTTAGTATTTAAGATAGTTTAGTGTTTAGATGTAGTTATAGTATGTGTCTTCTTTTTATTGATTGAGTTTATGATTGGAGTATGTATGATGTAATGTATGAGAGAGAGAGAGATTATGTAGTGAGTACGCTTACAGGTGTCATTGGCTATGTTGATGATGTAGAGTAGTATTGTATGTCTACGAGAGATTTCTGAACTTTGACGAGTCTGGTTTGGTGGTTGATCCTTTTGCCTCTCACTTCAACAGGATAAGCATTTTTGAAAAAGGCGAAAAGCTTACCCACTCCTTCACTTTTTAAATGCAAGAGCTTACAGTTACGTATGTTAAGTCAGTATCCTAAAGTAATAACTTGTAGGTACATATGTCAAATTTCAGCAATTTAACCAACATAATCAAATAACAAAGATTCTAAAATACTGCCTTTAGAACTATCATCCTTACTTATTCATACTCTTTTTTCAGGGTTGCCTTTCCTGCGTTGTGGCCCTAATACTTTATCTCTATTACAATGATAATCAAAAATTACATTTCCCAATTTCCAAGATAATAAATAGAACGACAATAGTAAACATAAAACACAGAATGAAATAGTTTCTTGTAAATTGTGTGTGTGTGTGTGTGGTGGTTGCTGTGTGTGGTTCTGGTGTGGTTGATGTCGTGTGTTGATGTGCTGTGCGTGTGTGGATGATGTGTTGTGCTGTGTGTTTTGTGTGTGTGTGTGTGTGTGTGTTGTGTCGTGTTGTGCAATGATGTTCGTTTTGATGTGTGTTGTGTGTTTTCAATTAAGATGTTTATATCTATTATTGTGAAAGATTACATGTCTACAATAGTAAACATTAAGAAACTTAAAGTTAGGTATTGAAACTACCATGCTTTCTTGTTCCAACTTGGATTATCTTTTGATTTGAAATATGAAAAAAACGTCTTAGTTTGTTCTCGCACCTTTTGTGCCGTTCCCATTGTTCATTCTGTCTTATATCTTTGCAAGTTCCAACGCTGTGAATCTTACTTTTTTGTGTTTCAACCTTTGTTGCATACGGTGTCCATTTATTTTTGGAATTAGCACAGTTTGTATCTGTCATGTTAGACATTTGCAATTAGTTGGTAGCACTAGGGTAATAGAATATGTGTGCAGATAGAAGGTCATATTCAAAAGTAGAAGAAGAGTTTAGGATAGGATAAGACAGAACCTTGATGACTATCATTATTATTAGATTTAAAGGATAAACGGTGACCATCCACAACTGCATGCTACTTTAATGTGACGTACTAGGTAGTTCCGTGGAAATCAGGGTGTAGATATCAGATCTCGTCCGAAAGGAAGGCAGGGAGTTTATAGAGTAAGCGCTTTGTTTGCTGCCAGACGGCGGCAGTACGTTAAAGCTGGTTTCCACGAGGGCGGCCTTAGCGAAGCCATAAGTCAACGCACAGAAGGAAATAAACGAGAGATGGCGCCAGCGTGCGAAGAGCACGCGAGGAGCAAAAAGCACTCAGAGGATCGGATCGAGGAAGCAGAGATCATGAATGCCGCAAGCCTAACGTTACGTATACGCGGGGGGGGGGGCCATGCTGAAGCATGAATGAGAGAGAGAGATTGAGCCGGGAGACATTAGAACGAAATTACGGATGGTGTTGGCACAGCCAGATCAGTCACCGACTAGGTACGAGACACTAATGGCGCGGTCCCAAAATCGAGAGGCCAGACATTTGCGGGGACACAAAGGTCATTGTTGCGTGAAGCGGCTGACCGAATCCGAGGCACATCTGCTCTTTGGGAGACAGTATATATCTGCGTGAATATCGCTCATTTAGATCAGTCTGCGCCAGACTCAGAAGAACTATATTACAAAATACAGTAGAACAGCGCCGCGGCACAGGCTCCATGTGTAAAGTTATTATGTAAATCCCAATTCCGCGTAGCGCATTAACCCTGGCGTTAGTGAATAGAGTATATTGCTACATATTTCCATGAGCGAGCAGTTACTATTTCTTACGAAACAGTTTTTTTTGTGCGACTATTACTTTATTAGGTCCCTATTAGATAGAATATGTAAGTGTATCTGTTTGCGATTTCTAGAATTCTTCTTAATTTATCGACGTGCCACTTTTGTTCTCTACTCGCGTAGCGTGAATGGATTATGCGGATTCACTCTTCTTCTTAGTCATTAATACTATGATATAATCGTCTCGTGACAGAAATGTATAGTTAAATTAGCAGTATAGCTATATCTGTATGTTATTAACATCGAGTTAGATTACGTAACTTGATACAGAGTAGTTTGATTGATAGCTTATGCTTTGTTTATTTTCCATTTAATAAAAAATAACTTCTTTCCGAAGTTCAATGACTGTGGATAATATGCGGATATAGCACTAGATGTTTGGATCCAGCGCTGAATTACCTTTCAAGTTATCGATATATACTTCTCTTACTATTATAACGCATTTCAACTTGAAGTTGATTATTTTTGTATTGTCAATTGTCTCAGTAAAGAGCCTTAGCAGAGCAAGGAACCAGTATAAGATTGTGGTACTATACTTTCGTTTACCTATGCATAACAGAGATTTGTTAGCTCGGTGTCACGTGGCGAAGGCCAGAGTTTGGATACGCTAATACTGCCGGACATCTTAATCGACTTATGATATGTGCAAAATTTAATAATTATTCCTTTTGGATTGCATTCCTTTTCTTCATCGCTTAAAGTGTACAATTTGGTAATTCTAGTCGCCTCAGGTATAACCTTAGTTTATATGGAGTACCTATATATTTCAGGGATAGGCCCCATTAATTTGTTTTGTATATGAATAATAATGAACGCCACTTCGCGGTTGGGTCCTTTCATACCACTATATTTATTTATCGTTTGAGCGCTTCGTATATTATCATATATATATTTATAACTATACGAGCTTCTATATATTAACTCATTTGTGAGCTGAGTTACGGCCTTCGTCCTATCACTTCTACTTGTTCATACATACTTTTATCGTATATAACCGTTTTTTATTTCTGTTTTTATCCTACTCTTGTTTCTTATATACTATACCCTTATACAATACTGCTATATTTTTAAGTTAGCTCAGTATAGACGATTTTTCCTTATTCAACCCTTAGGGGTGAGTTTGGGTTTGATTATAGCCCTTTTTAACACCTTTCTTAAATATATTTATCAACTCAATAATCTTTATATTATTAACTATTCTATTATATTATATAATTATATTAATTCTCTATATATATTAAATATTATTTCTTCATATATAATCTATATATTAACTTAATCTATTATATTATTATATACTCTCTTATAATATCTATATTATTATATATATATTATTATCTATATATATATTACTTAATATATATATAGGTGCGTATTAATAAACATACGTCATGACATAAAATTACAACATGTATTTATATAGTACGTTTTTAAAGGATATTTTATATGTTCACTTTTATGACTGATCCTTTTGATAAACAACGCTTATTGTTACTTCGTTAGAGATACATGTGATACATAAGGTTAACTGCCAATAATTCCAACATTTATTCACTCATAACATTACATATAAACATCTTTTTTTAATACACTCAAGAATTTTGTTAGTATAAATGACCACCCTGCAGCCAGGATGCTAACGAAGATTCCATCTTTTCTCCTCATTTAGTACTGCCGAACTCTTTTCATAAAATCCACCAGGGTACGTTTCTGATTGAGTTTTTTATTCACCCATCAACAATTTATCCGATTTTACGCTAAGTCATCCTCAGTTTTCCACTGGTTAAGTACTGTAAACACAATGACCTTGGATGGCCCATAGGTAAAATGGAATCCAGGGGGTTTTTTGAGGTCGGGAAATCGGAGCGTCCCCCCCAATAAAAAAGGGTTTTTATCTCCCAATTAAAATTGAGTTGATACTATGAAGTATGGTTTCAACAATCAGTTCTCGTTTGTATCGTTTTCGTGCTGGAATTGTGGTGTGACTTTCGCTAATTGTTGACCAGTGATCATTTCTACGCAGAAGATTTCATACCTATGGATAGAACGTATCTTCTGCAACTTTACCTGGAAAACATTTATCAATCGCTTACCTCAGTCCCTGGTAAGGATGTACTATTGGCAACAGAGAAATTACAATGTGGTTTTCTGTATGATGGTGGCATATCTCCCATGACCCATTTACATTTTTGTTTCTTGTCTCGTAGATTTCTAACGACTAACATATAGATCCATACTCTCCAGGGAATATATTATAACCATCTTTGAATTTTTTGCCGTATGTTTACTAAACACCTGAGTATATATAATATTTATATATACTATATTTTTATACATTATTATATTCATATATTATATATTATAATATATATATTACTATTTATATATTAATATTATTATTACTATATATCTATATATATATATAATCTAATTTATTATATTATATTACATTTCATATATTATAATTATATATATTATTTATATTTTATATATATATATTATTATCTTTTATTATATATATATATATTATTCATCTTAGAATTGGGTTCAACGGCTAAGTTGTCTTGGTATTGCTTGTACTGTTATATGTACATTATTTTTGAGTACTTGTTATCTTGTTACTTGCAGTATCTAAAACGCAGTGTACTTGTACTTGTGTATAACTCTGTAACTTTTACTTTTCATTCGCTTTTTTTGTAATCTTGAAAATTACTGCAAGTATCTTCAAGTAACTTTTAGTCTATTTTAGCTAGATAACACTTTTGCCATATTATTCTTTTTACTTACAGTATTCTTTCTTCTGGGTAATACTACATCCTGGAATATCTTTAATTATTTCTTTATATTATTGTTATATTTTCTTAATTATTAAAATTTCCTATTTAAGATATTTAATAAGATATTTATTCATTATATATATATTTTATATCTATATATATATAATTACTTATTCTATTCTTTTATTCATTTTAGAATAAATTTCTATTAATCTATATTATCTATTATCTATATTATATTTTTTATAATTTATATATATATTATATTATTATATATTACTTATATTATTTATTACTAATATTATATTTTATAATTTACTTATTATGATGGTGATTTTGCTTGGATTTGGAAGTTGTGTAGTGTTCAAAGCGTTTTATTGAGTGGATAGTTCTGAGGCGATTGGGAGGAGACAATAATAGTATCCCTTATTTATAAGGGTAAGGGGGATAAGGTAACTGAAGTATTATTTAGGGAATTTGGTTTATTGAGTGTTGCAGGGAAGATATTCATGCTGTGATATTTGGTTCGAATTGACGTCGCGTCGAGGACCAGAGGATTCTGATTGGTAAAAGTAAAAAAGGTAAGTTAAGAAGTGATAGAAGATGTGGTGATTCAAAGGACTTTTTACATTGAAAACAAATTTGATGGCAAAATGAGGGAGGAGAAGAATATAATTGTATTTAGGTTTTAAGGATTTTGCAACAGTCGTATGAAAGGATTAATAGGGAACTTCTATGGCAGGTGTTAGTAGGATTATTGGGTGTTGGTAAGGTAGGCTTCTGAATGGATGCAAAAGTATGTATGACTATATTGAAGCGTGTACAAGAAGAATAAATGGAGTTCGAAGTGATTGTTTTAATATTAAATAGCGGAGTGGGGAGTGATTTGTATGTTTATGTAATTTCCTTTATTATTAACATATTTGTTAATATGCCATTACAATTTTATGAAAAAATTAGAGGCGGAGGTGGCAGGGGATGGTGTTAGAATGAATGGAATGAAAAGAACCTTAAAAATAAAACTTCCTTTTCAATAAGGAGATAGATTTTGGTTTTGTGTGGTGAATCATGAAAAGAGTTTGAGAGAATTAGTAGATAGATTTGGCAGGGTGTGTAAAAAGAGGGGTTTGAGAGCAAACGTACGATTTTTAAGAGTAAGGTTATGGTTTGTGAGTGAGGACAGTCTCGGTGTGAAGTTTAATGTTAGATGGTGAACAGCTGGAAAAAAGTATCTGAGTTTAATATTTAGGATATATGTTGGATGAAAAGGGAACGGATGATCGAGAGTGTAGTAAGAACAAGTGATGAATGGCGGAAGGTGGCTGATTGCAATTAATCGTTGGTGGAATGTAAAGGACTAAGCCTTGAGTGCGTCAGGGTCTTATATGAGGGTATGTGTTACCATGTGTTAATGTATAGTAGTGAGAATACGGTCTGGAATAATAGGTATATATAGATCTTGAGTACAATGTGTTCAGAGGACAATCTTATTGGAGTATTAGGTGTGTATGTGGTAGGATTTATTGATAAAATGAGGGATGAACGTATCAGAGATTTGTGTGGTGTGAACAAATCCGGTAAATGAGAGAATAAAATGAAAGAATAAGTGAAAATGGTTTGGTCATGTGGGAAAGGATGGATGACAGAGTCGGTGGATAGTCAGTTAGTGGTGTGTGTGTTGGGAATCGACCCGCTGAGGAGACCGAAGAAAAAAGTGGCTATTGTTGCAGTAAAGGAATGCCTGGAGAGAAGAATGTGAGTTTGGCAGAGGCGAGAAGAAAGGTGGCAGAGGCAGAAGTGAATGGTAGGGTTTTGTGGTGTGGGGTGTATGGTTTGTCAGCCACACCTGGCCAAAGTGTATTAACCCTCCAGTTGACGAGATGCCATGTGAGGGTCCGTCGCGATACCGTGAAGCTCTAGGGTTGATTTTCTGACCGCGACGAAGTTCTCACTTAAAGGAATAAAGCTAAGACTGGGCTTTCTTTTCATCGACTTTGCTTCATATCTTTTCTTCTACACTTTTCTGTTTTCCGGTGCATGTTTGACCGTATATATACATTATAAAGCATTTTATAGTATATTATATAATAGTTATTATTTTATTATATATATATATATATATATATATATATAGTATATATTATATATAGTTATTATAAATTATTTATTTTATATATTATATATATATTATATATATATATAACAGTTATAATATTATATATGGAATTTATATTTTTCCGACTGCTGTGTATATATTTTGTGTGTGTGGTGTGTGTTAGGGCTAGCGCCTCCTTCCATATTTATAGGCGAGGATCATGCAACTTGTAAAATTCGTATTTCTCCCTTATCAATAGTAATAATAATAATAATAATAATAATAATAAATTAAGCTGATGAGATTTGAAATGATGGTTATACATAATAATAATAATAAATAATAACCAGAATAAATAATAATAATAACTAATAATAATATAATTTAGTTGGTCTCACTTGTGGGGAAAATAATTTTATTTTTTCAGTACAATTTTGGAAGTGTTATACTTATATATATATCTATTATATATATTATATATATATATAATATATACTATTATATTATAATATATTAGTACTATATTATATAATATATAGCGTATATATAAATATATAGTATATATAGGTATATAATATAATAATATATGAGAAATTAAATTGAAATTTTTATTTACATAAACCTTCCAATCCTAATATAAACAATTTATAAGTATAAAATTTATAAGTATTATTCGTCATTAAAAAGGAATTACCTAACTTTATATAAATTTCTTATTTTTATTGAAAGTTGAAATTGGTTGAAAGAGTTTTTCTTTTGTTGCTTTCTTTAGTTCTAGGGCAAGCCAAGGCTTCAAAGACACTCTTTTACTTTTCGTAAGATCAATTTTATACTGCTAGAATAGCTGCCTATCCAAGAGGCTACGAAAGTACGAAAAACCTGCGGTAGTTGATAGGGGTGAGCCGAATATTCGTATTAACATTCGTATTCTCGAATAGTAAAACAAATTTATTCACATTCACATTCGCATTAGCATATATTAAAAATAAATTATTCGCATTCGCACTCGGACACACGCGAATGCGAAAATAAAATAGGATATTAATTGTAATACCGAAGAGAGGTCATGGCACTAATTTTAGTTACACTCGAAGCCTAACAATATATCTGGACTCATACGTGTGAGAATATAAGTTCAAGATCAATTGTTAAAACAATTCAGTGTTGCTTTGGATTACTTCAATATTGTATCCAATAACATAGCAAAGTTCTCGTAATTATTATCGGAAAGGAAGAGTAACATCTGAGTTAAGAAGCCATCTAAGCAGCAAACACAAGGAAGAGGTAGTAATGAAAGCAGGTAAAATAGAAAAGAATTTACAGCACTAGCTTTAAAAATGAGGCAGATAAATTTGCATAGCAAATACATAGATATTGGAGGCTAAAAATGATAAAACACAAAACATAGATAGTAAAATTGCAGAAAAAATAGCAATGGACGATCTTCTGTTTTCTCACTTTGAAATTCTTGGCTTTGTATACAGATAACGAAAGGGTCGGTCCCTTTAACCCACTGCGTTAAGGGAAATACTACAGAGACAATGTTTGTGAGAAAATATATGACTGCATTAAAACTAAAGTTTCCATAGTAATAACCTCTATCAAGCAAGCTTCCAAGTCTTTCTCCACCGACGAATTGTCAGAAGCTTTATCAGAAGTTTCTTTGCTATCTCTGGCTATTAGTGCCGTAGACAAGGATTTCAAGCGCCAAAATTTTGTGTTGTAAGCTGAACCACTCGCTGAACCACTCACTGAACCATTCACTGAACCACTCACTGAACGTCAAACTGTAGAATATCTCAATGACGTATTTGTGAAATGCTAGCGAAATGGACTTATCTCCAGATGATATTCACGGCATCATGAGAGATGCTGGTGCCAATATAATGAAAACTATATTTCTTTCTTGGGTGAATAACAAAAATTCCGCTAGTCTTCAACTGCACCTTAACATTAGAAATGGTGCGACATCTCAAACAGCAGCCAGCTAAGTTCTCTTGAAATGTCGGTCAATTGGGGCACATACGCTTTAATCATTCTACTACGGCGCAAGAAGAACTAAAGAAAATACAAATCAGAATTGCTTCAGGAATACATGACGTTACCACGCGCAGGAACGGAACAGCACTCTTCAATTTATGATAATGTTGAGGATCTTAATGTATCTGACTATTTGTATGGCCGCTCTAATGGTAAAATAAATATCCAAACATCCCATAACATTCCTATTCTAAGCAACTGTACCACTTTACTCCAACCCCTTTGAAGATATCGCCATGATAATTAAGCAGCAAAAACTTATCAATAACGAACGTTATCCTCAAACAATGTCAGTCAAGGAATAAATATTATGAGAGCTACGATATTAAAGGAAATTAACAAAAGGGTCAATTTTAGAGAGTGCAACAACTTGTATTCCATAGCTACGTTTTTGGGACCTAGATATACAAAACAAAGGTTTTTACTTCTTAGTTTTTCAAAGAGAGGGTTAAAGTCAGGATTATCAGGAATTATGAAGAAATTAATACATGCAAGTTTGAAATAATTTAGTAAAGACAAAGAAGAGCAAGCTTAGCTTCAAAACCATCCACAAACAACCAATCACCGACGTCAGGAATACAATTCTACGTTCAAGCACTGATGACAGAGATGATAATCTGTCTTAATGGGCATAAAAATAGACGACCAGTGCGTCAAAGATAAAAGCATTTGCCCTGACGAAGACTCTCTTGTCTAGTGGAGGACGCATGAGAAGACGTATTCTGATCTTTTACAGTTAGAAAGGATTTATCTTGTTTGTTTGCCATCAAATGTTGCCAGTAAACGTCTCTTTAGTGACACTGATCTGATCTATGAAAAACGTAGTAGATTAAATGCTCAAACAGAGCCGAAAAAAATGAGTATTTCTGAAGTATAACCTTTCAATAATTTCTTTCAACTATTGATCATGCAATCAAATGTAGCTATAAATTAATGAAATTGTTTTCCTCTATCAAAGGGCTAAGGTTAAGAAAAGAGGTTGGGATTGTGTTTGTAAGAGTGGGTTCTCGTTCTGCATTCTGGAAACATAGCAAATCGATTGTATTTTATTCATTCAATTTTTGTGTGGCTAAACGTAAACAATCCAACTTATACCTACTATAAAAAGTGGCGCATTATTGGCATAAAAAAATACATTCGCATTCATATCATTATCCGCGAATTTTAAAAAAAACATATTTGCATTCACATTCACATTCACGAATATTACAAAAAAAGTAATTCACATAACATTCGCATTCGCCAATATTGGAAAATAGGTATTCGGTCCATCTCTAGTAGTTGATATGGCAAAATACTACTACGGAAGCCGTCGAATGGCTCGACGAACAGCAGCGCCCTCTGCAGTTCATTAGTAAGACAATGAAGTAAGCGACGGGCTTCGATTTACTTGCACGCAAAATGAACATGTCACGCTACAATATATATATATATTAACTAATATATATATATATATATATATATATATATATATAATATAATATATATATATATATATATATATATATATATATATATATATATATATATATATATATATTAGATATATACTTATATATTATATATATTATAATATATTATATATATAAGTATATTTAGGGAGATACCCGGAACCAGAATTTTTGGTTCCCGCCGGAACCGGAAACTTTCACGGCAAACCTTGAAAAAAGTTGCCGGCACGGAAGGTCCGGACAACGGGAACCCGGAAACTATTTCGACTTCATTCTACACCTTGCATTAAAGCTGCGTTTCCAGAAACCCGACTGCAGCCCGGGGCGGGCACACAACATGCATCGTTTCCAGAGCTCGTTTGCGCACTTCTACGGCACGTAAACGTCACAGTCAGGCGCCCGTTGTTTAATCCTCGATTTCGGAATTTAATAAACGGGCGGGCTGATGGAAGAATACTTTGTTAACAAACAAATTTTTTGTACAAACATGTGTCGCACAGATGGGTATACCGGTTTGCCAAATTTTTTTAATATTTTCGTTAACCTTTTATACTTAAAGGATTACTAACTTATATCGTGTCATTTTCATAAAATTAGATACATATAAGTTATAATATTTTTAGCCCACATGTAATAAACTGCATGGTGCGCGGATGCTCGGCACCGATCCAGTATAAAAGTCCTGTTCTCTAATTGGTTAATGTAAATTTTTTTTTCAATTCGCGAAACTAGTCTTTCCGAAGTCGATTTAGCACACGGGACCTGCCTTGAGCTTCTGGATACGCAGCTATTTTCTACTTAAAACTTTGTCGGACTTAACACAGTGGAGTCTCATCCTAGAAGATCTGTCATCTCTGTCATATTCCATTACTGTGATGCTCTTAGTTCTGCAAGCCAAAATTTGGAATAAGCGCATCAATACAATATTTAAGATCAGATAAAATACGGAACTTATAACTAAGGCTCCTGCGTTTCCCAGAAGCGCCGAGTGCAGGCCCGTGCGGCAAAAATCGGACTCGGAACGCTTCAAATTGAAAAAATTACATTAACTCAATCAGAGAACAGGGAAATTGATAGATACCTATTGAAACGGGCCGAGCGTAACCCGTACGGATCAGCTGGCAATTGAAAGCAATAAAAAAATCATGGAGCGAAATAAAAAATTGAATACAAAGTATAGCAGACGACGTTTTTAAAGGTTTATTAGTTGAAAAACTAATAAAGATACATCAATTCATAGGATAATAAGTAGTATAATTATTAATTACAAACGCATTATAAAATTATAATTACTACCTACTATATATATATATATGCATTATATATATACTATTATATATATATATATATATATTATATATATATACTATATATATCTATAGTTATATATTAAGTAAATATATAGGAACTACTAATTACTAAATTTGGTAGACAATATAAATACTATATATATAATAATAATATACTAATATATCAATACTAATATATATATATCACAAACCTCTTGCCACCCCCCCAAAATGAAATCCTGCCTACGCCCATGACTATATACTTATATGTATCTACTTTATGAAATACGCTATATTAGTATCCTTAATATAAAAGTTAACTGGAAATATAAAAAAAATTTGCAGCCATTTCCCGAACACAATGTTTTGTAAAAAGAATGGTTTGTAAACAAAAGTACTCTCACGCAGCCCGCCCGATTTATTAATATCCCGAAATCGAGAATTTAACAACGGGGGCCTGACTCTGACGTTTACGTGACGTAGAATTGCGCAAACGGGCTCTGGAAACGATGCATGTGTGCCCCCCCGGGCTGCAGTCGGGTTTCTGGAACGAATCTTATATAAAGTTCTACGGGTCTTCAAGTTTAAAAAGCTTTTTTCGGAAGCGGGTAACTGTTTGAGGATAAGAGATGACGTTAACTCCACAACATGCGAGATCACTTAATTGCCAGATCACAACATTTCCACAAAATTCCAAATAAATTCATTTTAAGCTAGAAAGAAAAAGTAAAAACATAGTGTGTTTAAAAATTTTTAAAATTGTTGCTTAAACATTTTAAGTAGTCTTTTATCATCATTGTCTGAGTCTACATGAGATGAGTTCTTCTGAATAATAATAATAATAATAATAATAATAATAATAATAATAATAATAATAATAATAATAATAATAATAATAATAATAATAATAATAATAATAATAATAAATAATAATAATAATAATAATAATAAAATAAAACTTCAAATTTTATTTATCCCCAGGTCTAGATTCTAGATCAGGATTGGCACAAAAAAGATCTAATATTTATATCAACTGACTAGATTTTTTTACGTATTTTTTTTTTATTTAAAAAATCATGATTTTTTTTTAATTATTTTTTAGTCCACTTTTTTCTAAATTAATAATTAATCCTAGCTTATTACCTAATTAATGATAGGATAATTTCATCTACATAATAAGTAAATTTCATCAATGTTTTTTCTAGTCATTTTTAATAAGAAGATAAATAAAATTAGCGCACGCAGATATTATACAGTACAATAATACATAAATAAAATGTAAAAAACTTTTCAAGCTTATTACATATAAATTTTTTATAAATTATATATATATATATAACTAATATATAAGATATATAATTAATATACTATAATATTAAACTATAAAAATGATATATAATATATATATATATTTTTTTTTTTACAGTTGTCACTACCACTCACGGAAGAGCCCTATTCAACGAGGGGGTGTTGCACGCCTCAGAAGTACACAGAACTAGAACGCCAAATTACGGCAGAATGAGCACAGACGTAGGCTTTGAAGTGGGGGAACTTAAATTCAGCAGGAAACAACAGGAAGATAGGAACGGAATTCCACAGAATCAGAAGTGGCTGAAAGAAGAAGCACCGCCAGCGAACAACTAGCCTTGAGTTGCCAATATCCACACAAAACTCAATGCGCAGACACAGCACCCCTTGTGCTACGAGGACCTCGTAAAGGTAGTCCGCGAGTGACAAGTTCCCTCGAGCACCTGGCGCTGCGGTACCTATAGAAAAAGAAGATTAAAGCACCAACATCGCCGCCGCAAAGATAAGAAGGGTCATAGTGAATTGGACAAGTATCGGAACAATATAAGTTCTTTTGGCCCTTTGACTCGACCCTGTTCCAAAAGCGGCGTTGAAACAGAGCCCCCCCAGAATGGGAAGCAATACTGCCATACAAGGCGGATGAGGCCCTTGTATATAGAGGATAAAAGTCTCGCAGCCTAAACAGAAACCCCCAGTTTCTTTGAGGACCCAGCCCTAGCAAAGCCGTTGCTGAACGACCCATATGTAGATGTTGCAATGACAGTAAGTTTGCACAAAGACAGGATTGGTATATGTTAAAATGAAGCAAGATACGACGGCAGGCCAAGATGTTTTATATTTGTTTCATCGATCCGACGAGAGAACCGTCGAAGAGATAGGAAAGTTGGAAGGTGGTTTTAGAGAGGGGAGATTTGTAGAAGTATTGAGTTTTAAAGAATTGAATTTAACAAGGTTGAGACGACCCCACCCGGAATCCTATCCAGATGAGCGAGAATAGAAATCGGAAAGATTAATACGAGAGGCCAATTATAGAGCAAAAGAGGAAGCATAAATGAAAATGAAGTTTGAAGAATGAAGGGTCGAGTTCTCGGCATACGAGTGGATAGAGTTAGAGTCGTAGCATGGTAGAAGATCATTAATGAAAAGTAAGAATAAAGTAGGAGATAAGAACATAAGACAGAAGGAACACCACAATATACAGAAAAAGAAGAAGAAGTCGCCCCGATCAACAACAGCCGACATTGAGATTTGAGAGAAAATCTAGACATAAGTAAGCAAAGTGAAGGGAGGAAACCCAAAGGAAGGAGGAGACTGGAGTAGCAGGTAGACGCAGTGCCTACCGGTCAAATGCTTTTAGGATATCTCAAGGCCACCAACGCAAGTCTCCCCGTTAGTTCCTAAGGCGGAAAACCCATAAATCAGTAAGATAGGAAATCATGTCGCCAGTAGACCTTCGAGCGCCGAAAGCCATACTGAGGATCTGAGAAAGAATGGAATGAGATTCTAGATGATTCATTAAGATAATTGAAGTTGAAAGGAGATTTTAAGATCTATAGAATAGAATACAAGTTGAGAGCTAGAGGGCAGATAGTCTATAAGGATATCGAGCGAGCTACCTTTTTCGGAATCGGTTTGGACAAGTGAGTGCTTCCAAGCACTGAGGAAAGTGTTAGTATTGAGACATATGTTAGAGAATATATTTAAATATAATATTATAAAATATAATTTGATATAAATGTCACAAAATATTAATATTTTAACCAACTTGATATTAATTTAAGGCAATAATTAGGACATTATTTAACTAATTTTAATAAATATTCATAATATAAAAAGCAATTTAGTGTCTAAAAAAAAGACAGAATTCCTCAAAAATAGCAAAGTAATCCCCAGAGCCCACGTTCTAGAAATAATTAAGCTACCCGTTCGAAGTGATATGAACAAATTATTCAATATATTTAAAGTTTCGAAAGTATAGAACAACTGCCTCGAACAAGGTATCCATCTTCAATCATAGAATATATTGTTACACATACAGTCGTCACCATCGTAGAACGGCGACAGGTCTTAATAGAAACGCGATCAATTGCTATACCGGCCCAGTCGACAAAATCTCTCCTA
>JABUQX010007643.1:72500-74722 GCA_015478945.1 Trachelipus rathkii | reverse complement strand
AATAATATATATACGCACGCACGCACGCACTCTTGTACTATATATATGAATGTGAGAGTATAGTATTGAATATGCTAAAAGTTATTAAGAGAATGACGAGCTATAGACGAGCGAGACTTAAATTGTACGAATGATCTTCTATGAAAAATAATTTCATAAATCGGGTCTTTACAAATCGGTTACTGATGTGTTCATGGCCTTAAACAAAAAAATTTGAAACAAGTCTGTTATGTAAAGATTTATTGTTTCTTGTTAATAAAGCGTTAACAAAGATAACGTGTTAATCACCTTAAAATCTCAAATTCATGTGAACCTGAAAGATATAAGTTTATTTATTTTCCATTCTTCAGCCTGGTTTCGTAAATGTAATTAACTCACATGTAGACTCAATAATTTGAGAAAATAACGATATCAAATCCATCTCTAAAGGACCTATATACGTTAATAATCAACGATGGAAGAAGTATGTCACATGAAAAAAATGAACAACCGAGAGTTATTACATTTTGTATGCATAACCTTCTAAAGATGTTTCAAGACCCTGGTATGGCCTGTAGTGTTTTTATACAGATGTTATAGAGCCATTCGCAGTAAAATGTTAGGGAGTATTCTTAAAGCCTTCTTTTGGTTAAGGGTAGTTCAAATTTTCCTAAAGGTAATAGAGTTATAAGCTTTCCTACAATGTTCACTACTTACCGTTGAGTAAGACCCAACTGAGTTCGATTCGTATTTATATAAGAGACGTGAAAGGTAATCCATACCACCCATTCAAATTGGGTACAGCAGTGTGTTAAAGTACACATTGAGAGGAAGCTTCCGTTAAATAGTTAATCATGGAAAGAGAAACGAATCTTCAGGGGGTCAAGAATGCAGAGGGGATATGGTTTAAGGTGGACTTTTTGCTTCGTTGTTCAGACGTGCTATCCTTTTTATTTAAGATCAGGAGGCAAATAACGCTCGCTAAAAAGGAGCTAGAACAGGTAATATATACTTTCCAGGAATATTATGGGTGGAAATCGACCTCGAAACAGCTGAAAACGTCGACTAGCAGGGATGCTTCTGATGAAATGTTAGATGATGTTAAACGAAAAATACGACGCAAAGATGACTGGTCATAGGTATAGTTTTGCCGTGAAAAACCAATAAGAGGAATAGCGAAAGGACCGCTAAAGGAAAAGGTGTAATTGATGTGTTTTTGCCCTTTAAATAACGATGATCAAGTGGTAACTTTACATAAACAGTGATAACCTGTAAACGTGATAAGTGGGGTACATTTTACATAAACAAGTGACTAACCTGCAACTATTTCGTAATATAAAGGGAATGTTTAAAAAACAAAACTCTCCTCTTAATAACGTCCAGTCGATTGACCAGCAGAGATGCCATTTCCTAAATCCCTCCAGCCCAGACTGTTGTAAGAATGAATTGAATCTCTTCTCAGTGAACCCTACACAGATCAGTGTAAGTGAATCTAACTTTATTAGTATTAATCCCGTTCACGCAATCACAAATACATATAAATATACACAAATTCCTCTCGAATTCAATAATCCCAGCACTTCTGACCAATATTTTGACCCTTCGAATGTATTTTCATATCTAAAGACTAAGTTAGTAAACGAAGATGTTCAGATCTCACAGGAACCGATCACATAGTATCCACCGAGACAAATTTACTGTATACATGGTTTTAATCAACTTAAGCGTGTTTTTTAAATAAAACATCTCTAGGAGCATAGCTGCAAGTTACCCTTATCGAAGTTATACGAAATCTTTACTATATTGATTTAAGATTGCTAAGGAGTCTCATCTGCAATCATGTGGATATTACAATTTAAAAGATGTAGAGAAACATAGAACCAATGCTGCTAAATCTAAAAATAACACGTATGAATATTACGGACGTGTAAACGGTGATATATTCTCTCCGGAAAGACTTATTCTACCATCTGTGGATACGCGTATCAGGTTAACCAGATCTACACCTGAATTTGCTCTTAATGTTAAAAGCGCTGTTTTAGCCACAACTACAGCACCAAAGCCTATCTTTAAATTACTGGATGCTTATCTTTATATACGTAAAGTGAAATTATCTCCCTTTAAACATATGGAAATAGAGAAATCTCTTTTGACCGATACAGCAAAATATCCAATCAAGAGAATTGAGACTAAAAATTTTAACTTTACCCAAGGATTATCGAGTATTAATATACCTAACATCG
>JABUQX010007643.1:65000-67500 GCA_015478945.1 Trachelipus rathkii | reverse complement strand
GGGGGGTGTGCAAAGGAAATTACGAGTAGGATTGAGCAGTATGGCAGGACTGTAAGAGCAGTATACCCCATCTTGAAAGATAAATATATGAACAAAGAGATGAAGAGAGGCAAATATACGAGGGAGTGTTTGACCCGATACTGTTGTTTGGGACGGTGACACATGGAGCAATGAGAGGGGGAGAAGGAAGAGGAGAGTAAAATTCAAGCCTCCGTCAAGAATGTGTTGAGGACAATGATTGGAAAGACGAGAAGAGACAGAGTGAGAAACGAGACAGTGAGGGAAAGCGTGGGTGTGAAACCCATGATGAATAAAGTGGACGCAGCCAGACTGAGATGGTGGGGACACCTGGAGAGGATGCAGGGAGAGAGAGTTGCCAGCAGGAGGTGGAGGTAGAGACCGCGGAGGGAGTGAGACCGAGCGGAAGACCGCGGAAAAGGTGGAGAGACACAGTAGAGGATTCATTGAGGAAACACCAGATGCCTGCAATGGATGAGCTGATGGCGGATGGGATCGTGATGGATAGAACAAGAAGGAAGCGAAGGTTGGCCCCACTGAGAGGCTCGTAAGCCTGACTGGAGAGAATGTAAGATGTAAGATATTATATTATATATATATATATATATATATATTATATATATATATATATATATAATATATATATATATACTATATATATATATATATATACACGGTATATATAATTTTTTAAATCAATGATGCAAGTAACATCCGCATCCGCATCCGCATCTTCATCTACTTTAAGATTCGCATCCGCATCCTCATCATCTTTAAGATCCGCAATCCGCATCCGCATCCGCATCCCCATCCGTCAAATAAAAACAACCGGGCCATCACTAACATATACATATATATATATATATATAATATATTATATATATATATATATATATATATATATATATATATATATATATTATAATATATATATATATACTATATTATATATATATATATATATATATATATATATATATATATATATATAATTAATATAATATAATATAATATAATATAATATAATATTAATATAATCATAATAAATATAATATAATATAAATATAATATAATATAATATAATATAATATAATATAATATAATATGATATATTTACATGCTAAACGTTTAACAAAATTTAACAATTTAACTATAATTCGAAATGAAGTGTGGGATATAGTTCAATTTAGAAAACATTTGCAATATCGGCACGTTATTTTACCTGATTTCAACTATAAAACGTAGAAGCTGAAAAAAACAGGGTAATTTAGAAAAGTATGTGCTGTGTTGGGCTTTAAGATTCTTCTGTACTCCGTTTCCCAATAGTTCGTTGCTTTTTTTCGTTCACTTTCAAATAGGATATGTCCAGCGTACTTTTGACCAAACACAGAATAACTTGTAGATGAATCCAACATGGTGACCTTTTTTTACCTTCAATCTGTCTCCTTACACTGTTAAACCACTTTTTCTACCCTTTGTTTTCCTTCAATTACCCTCTCACCTTTTATTTCCTTGATCTATCACTCAAAATTTTCGTGGTGGAAATCTGGTCATGACTCATGTTTTATGTTCTTAGGTTTTCTTTGAAATAATTATTGCTTCGGAGGAAGTTCTCACCTAATGTTTTGCAAGGCGTATAACAATAGTGATTTGCCCCATCACAAAGAGTTAAATTCCATTTATTTTCCTTTTAACTAAATGACATAAATATTGGTTTAAAATCTGTTTGTTATTGTGTCACATTCTCTAAGTGAGGTTGCTTTACAGAACTCAATCACATTTATTTTCATCCCGAAATCGAAGCATAATTTATTTTCCGTTACACCAATAGAAAAAGGAAAGAAATAATATTTCAAATTCCTCTTCTCCACGCCTCATTCTGTCACTTTAACAAAAAAATTTAACCAACTAACTTTTCTTCTTCCTCTTTTACACCTCTTGTTTCTTTGGCAACATCATTACTGTCCTATCTTCTACTAAAGAGGATCTCTCGCTCAAATTCTTGACCTTTATCAATCGTAAATGATTTTCCGATTTACTTCCTAATATGCTAACTTCCTAAATACTTATACATAATGTAATATTATATTAACTATAATTTTTGAATTTCTCTTCTCTCTTCTCCTCTCTCTTCTCTCTTCTCTCTCTCTCTCTCTCTCTCTCTCAGTCTTTTCATCTCTCCTCTCTCTCTCTCTCTCATCATCTCTTCTTCTCTCTCTCTCTCCTCTTTCCTCTCTCACAACACTCTCTCTCTCTCTGAATCGTAATAGTTACTTAATAAGGCGTATGGTGCTGACGGGTGCTTGATTTAATAATATTCATTTCTTTTCATTTTGTTAAGAGTGTGCGTTCTGTTACAGATATCCTTTGTAGGAATATTTGAAAATTAAATCTTTTAATCTATCTCAGACAGCCATTATGGATTCCTTGTAAGGGACACTCGACAAGTGATCTTTCTCGCAAACTCTTCCTACTTTTCTGC
>JABUQX010007643.1:50000-60000 GCA_015478945.1 Trachelipus rathkii | reverse complement strand
AAATAACCATGGAGACATAACATATCCCTGTACAACACAATTAATCTTAAACAATTCACCCTTTAATCCATTTGTTCTTACACGCTTCCTTATCATTTACAGACTTGATTCAATTCAAAATTGTTTGTTAATATTGAAAAGAAAGCTTCAGAAGGAGCCCAATATTCGATGAATGTTGATGATGAATCATGAAAAGCAATTAAACATCAAGTGCCTGTAGTAAAAAAAAAAAAAAAAAAAAAAAAAAAAAAAAAAAGTGGTAATCTCCTTCCTTGGAATTCTTAAATGCTTACAGTGCTTTAGAATATATTTTTAAAGTTCTAACCTCACCGACATAGTTGCTTTAAAACACATTACCTGCCACGGGGTTGACATAAACTTTCACCTAGGGCCACTCACTTTTTTTTAAATAATATAAATCTGCAAGGTTTATGAAGTATTTGAGTATCAGTTTCAGTGCTCTGCACCTCTAACTTTTAGAGGTATTCTTCGGGTTTTTTTTTATTCCGTGGGGACCATCTCGACAAATTATGGAGGACAAAAAGCCAGCCAAGGGCATGTCCACCAATTAAGGTGGACAAAAGAGCGTAGCCATGTCCATAAATTTTGGAGGGCACTGAAAAATTTATTCTACTGAGGCCATTTATTCAAAAATTTATTCTCTGAGGACAGAGAAATCTATTCTGTTGAGGCCATGTCCACATATGAACAAAAGAAAATCTGGGACAGTAAGAAGTCACAAGGGTCTATCAAAGACTATCCCACTAAAATTATATTGAATATATAAACATTTTCCTATTATAAACATTTTTTTATTATATTTTGCTTATTTTTTTTCTTTCCTTTTTTTCAGATAAATAGTAATAATAATTATATAAGTAATATTTGAAAGTAATAAAAGAAATTTAATATAGCTAAAAAAGGTTTAAATAGTCAAGAAATTTTAAGAGTTTTTAGATGTAGAAATTCCACCCGAAAAAAAGAAGAGATTAGAAATGAAGTCTGAAACTGGGGAGAGGGAAGTCAATTTGGCACAGAATGTCTGTTTGAAGTTGATGGAAGGCCTTCTGAACAAGGGGCAAACCCTATATGTGGACAATCTCTACACAACACACAGTCTTGCTGTTGAGTTCCTAAAGAAAAAAACTCATGTAGTTTGTTGAACTGTTTGAGCTAAAAGGAAAATCTCTCCCAAGGAAGTTATGAATGCCAAACTAAAAAAGGGTGAGATCTTTTGTAAACAAAATATAAATGTGGTAGTAATATTAAAATGGAAAGATAAACGTGATGTATACCTCACGTCCACAAAACATGAACCTTCCTTCGCAACAGTGGAAGAACAACGTCTTGAATGATCCAAATGACACAATTCTTGAAGATTCAAAAGAATAGTCATGAATAATTGATTTCCCACAACAACATGAATTTATATCCTTTCTAAATTTTCTTTACAAAAAAAAAAAAAATAAGGTGCCTTTGGAGTTGCTTAGCATTATCCTGATAAAACGTTTTTTTTCTTCACATTTTTCCTTTTATAACTTTTATAGTATTAAACTTCAGTTCCAGTTCCATTTGAAATATTATTTTTCCTTTTAGATTAAAATTAAAGAAAAAATCAGTCCCATGGAAATACAAAACGATGAAAGCCCTTTCATCTCCGAGGAATATATATAAAAAAAAAATAAATTCATAAATTTCATAAATAATTAAATATTTAACTGCTATCTATTCAAAAAACAAAAATATGTTTTACTAAAGGAAAAAAAAAGAATTCTTGAGTTTCAACGTTTATATATATCAAACATCATATACCGTATACATCAAACATCCTCATCCGCGGATGCGAAAAAAAATGACATTGCTGCATCACTAATATATCATAACTATATATTATATATATATATATATATATATATATATATAGTATATATATATATATATAATTTATATATATATATATATATATATAATATATATATATATATATTATATATATATATATATATATATATATATATATATATATATATATAAAATTACAAAATATATTTGTTACATGTAAATAAAAATTGATTAATGAAATTCGTATTTTGCAGAAATTTGAATGCGATTTATATATATATATATATATATATATATATTATATATATAATATTATATATATATATATATATATATATATATATATATATATATATATATATATATATATATATTATATATATAATATATATATATATATATATATATATATATATATAAAAATATATCACTTATATTTTTGTATGTTGGTGTGATACCCTGGGTTGCTTTAAGGTTACATATGGCGATACACTACATTAAAAACACTTTAATGATTAACCTCCTCCCACAACACTATCCCCTTTTTAGACACACTCATACTAACCGACCACAACATCAAACCCTCGTTCACCGTATATAGAAAATCCACTTCCAACCCCACATACATTCATTGGTACTCCGCACATACAAAAAACACAAAACAAGCCACACTTTCCGCTTTATATTTACGTGCCTTCAAAAAAAAAAAAAAAAAAAAAAATCTGATCAAAAACACCTTCCAAAAACTAAAATATCCCCCCAATATAATACACAATGCCTATAAAAATGCAAAGAAAAAATACTACACAACAAATACAACCCAAAGTAAAACAAAAACATATATACCCATACCTAACATTAACACAAGCATCATAAAAAAGTTCACAAACATCATAAAAAAGTTCATACCACAGCACATACAATTGATCCCTTCAAACAATATTCTAATTAAAAAAGTACTAAAACACCCCGAAATCACAGTCAAAAAATCCCTCATGCCTATACAAAATAGCTTGCAACAATTGTAACAATAATTATTACGGAGAAACAATAGACGGTTAAAATGTCTTGCTATCGCAACTTTTTTTCTAGTCTCCAGAGGAATGAAGTCTTGTAGTTACGACTTTTCTTATAATTGTTGTTGAAAGATGGCTTCTCAAACCCGCAACCTTCCAAATGCTCATTATACCTTTGTACAGACTGTCTGAGTTTATTCCTAGATGTCTTGAGAGGTCTTTGTATTTATTCTGGCAGATATCACAAAGCTTCCTGTCATCTATATCTTGAGCATTTTCACAAATTTCAGGTTAACCATCCAATGTATAGAAGGTTTGTAAAAAACTTCTAAAAGTTTGTCCAACCAAAAATCTAGTAAAGATAATGAACCATGTGAGATAGCTGAAGACGGACTACTGTTATACCAAAATTGCGTGGAAACAGAAGCACACACTTCCACTTACCCAGCATTGCCTTTTTTAGTGATGGAAACTAATTATGAAGATGGTATGGTACCAGAACATAAATTACATGAAACAGAAGACCAATTATGTCAACAACTGTCAAGACAAGTGCCAAATTTGAGAACCCCTAAATCTCCCTTATTTGAATCTAATTTGGTAAATGTGGAACCAGAAAAAAAATCACATGAAACAGAAGAGCACACATCTCAAGAGGTCTCAACAGAACTAAAAAATTTGAATTATCACGTATTCGCATCGTTCCAGTTTTTTACATTCTTAACATCATTAAATGGTGGATGGATGACCCAACATAATGCTACTCAGTACAAGCATAAGATACGACAAATATTGAAAGGGTCCAAGATTGAAAAAGCTGAAGAGTTTAATTCACAACAAGTTTTAGAAAACTTTGCAATTGGTTTCACAGTTATATTGAAGGACACCAAGAAAATAGCGCATATTTTTATGTCAGCATCCTGGTAAAATTTCTTAAATTTCTTGGATTTCAAAACCCTGGAAATCTTCACATTTATAATTCATTAATCATAATTATTCAAAACTGGACAAGAGCTTTTAAAAAAGCAAAAATCTCTGGGAAAAAAGAAGTAAATGACATTCCTGTAGCTGAAATTCAAGCTTTTGAAGTTAGTGAAATTAGTCACAAATGTAAAACTATTTTAAATTTGTTGGAAAATGACAACGTTACTGCCTTATCGTACACTGAACATTCTCAAGTTAGAAATTATCTACTTTTAACAGCTATATTAAGAAATGGATGTAGGTCATGTGTGTTAGCAAATATGACTCTCCAGGAGTTGAAGAAACCAAAGAAAGAATTAAGAAATGGGAGGAATTATTATGTCATATCCTTTGAAAATCACAAAACTTGAAGAGAGCATGGACCATTTCCAAATGAGCATCGTTATTGCAAGTTCGGTAGAGGGAGCGAAAGACCGTTTCTTTCCTGCGTTTCGGTGCTGAAAGCTGCTGTTTCTGCTGACACCCTTCCCGTAAAGCTGCCTCGAGTATAATCCGGACCTACCAGAGTTACTTTAGAAGAAAAACTTTATATGTTTCTAAGCTATGCTGAAAAAATTCGATCTTGTATTGTTCCAGTTCAAAGTGTTGTTGAAAATGTTTTCGTTACCGGGAGTGGTAATTCAATAAACTCAGACAGTCTGTACAAAGGTATAATGAGCATTTGGGAGGTTGCGAGTTCTAATTCAAAAAACCATTCCACAGATGAACCTATTTTGCCATCGCTAGGTTCCATTTCTGAGGTCCCCGTGGAACCACAAGGCCTTATTTCTAATGTCCCTGTTTTACCTATTTCACCCCAAATAACATTAAATAGTGTATGAAGTCAGTCTTCTAAAGATTACACATTGCCTAGAGAAAAACTTTCCAAAGGAAGGTCATATTTTACATACACTGAAAGCCAACTAATCTTTAAGGTTTTTGAACATTACATAAAGTGTCACATGATCCCATCAATGCAAATAATTAGGAAAAAAATTGATAATGATTCGCGATATATATATATATATATATATATATATATATATATATATATATAGAAATTTGCGACCATATCGCAAATGTTTGTCCAATCTAGGATACGGCTGTGAATTTGCGCATTGTGGAAAAGGACATTTGCGACCTATTTTATCACTTAAAGGTTTACGTTTTCTTTTTTGTTGACAAATAAGTTTCCGCTCATCAGGGAGAAGCCCATGAATTCTTAGATGTCTTCAGAGGTGTTTGAATTTATTCTGGTACATATCACAAAGCTTCCTGTCATCTATATCTTGAGCCTGCAGTTTCTCATTATAGACTTGAGAATAATTCCGATTGTAGCTATATATATATATATATATATATATATATTATATATATATATATATATATATTATATATATATATATATATATATATATATTATATATATATAATAATAATATATATATATATATATATATATATCATTCACCATCATCGTCATCTTCCTTTTTTTTCCATAGACTGGGGGTAAGGTGGCGTGACATGCACTCGGAAAAGAAAAGTAGTGAAGATATGACAAGTCGAAAAGAAAGACCAGCCATACCACCCCCTCTATACCTAATAGTGAGAACTGGTCGCAGTCATAAAATCACCCTACGACTTCGGGACCGCGACGGACCCTCACTATGGAATATCGTCAGTGTAGGGTTCATTCCAATGCCCAGGTGGTCAATAAACATACCGCCTCACAACCCCCGCATTCACTCCTATTTTGCACCTTTATTCTCGAGCCTCTGCCAAAACTCCATTTCTTCTCGCCCCAGACATTTCTTTACTGACCTCCAATCCCACTTTTTCTTTCGGTTTCCCAGCTGTCGATTCTAACATACTCACGACACTATACATCCGCTTAACGCAACCGAAGGTATTCATCCTTTTCCACATAACGACAACCATCTGCGCGACGTACTTTCATTTATTCTCCTCATTTTATCCTTTCTTCAACACCACGGTAATCTTCAAATACGTTTCATATTCTCATTTTATTCAATCTTTATATTACAACACTTAATCACGCCTAAGATTATCCATCCTAAACAGATTGCACTTTAGATCTATACCTCTCATTCAAACCATAATTTCGCTACTATGCATTAACACCGGTAACAACATACTCTCATGTAAAGACGCTCTAGCGCACTCAAGAACTTAGTCTCCTTACACCACCAACGATTTTTAATTGCAGCAAACCAGCCACCTTCCTGCCATTCACAACTTTCCTACTACACCTCTGCATCATCCGTTTCCCTTTTCATCCATATATATTCTAAATACTTAAACTCAAGAACACTTGTTTCCAGCTTCTCACCATCTAACTTAACCATACCGAGGACAGTCCTCACCCACACCATAACCTTGTTGATATCTATAATTTACTATTAAATCCACCTTTTACACACTCTGTTAAAAGTATATACCAATCTTCTGAAACTCTATTCAATTCTCCACACAAAACCAAATCATCCGCATATAATAGGTAGGGGCACCCTCCACTCTCTTTCATTCTAACACCTTTCCCTGCCACCCCCATCTCTAATTCTTTCATAACGCCATCCATTACAAATTGAATAACCAAGTGGAAATAGGTAACAGCAATCCCTGCCTCACTCGGTGTAATTTAACCAATTCACCTTTTGACACCATTTTATTATATATACCGTATATTATATATATATATAATATATATATTATATATATATATATATATATATATATTATATATAATATAATATATATATAATATATAGTTGTGTGGGGGGGGAGAAAGAATTGCCCACATCTTATGTCATGCGTGTCGTAGAAGGCGACTAAGGTACGGCGGTAAAGTTGGGTTGGCTGCCCACTCCCACTTATCTTTTGCCAGGAATGCGACTGCATGCCTCGGAGATGAAATCGTGATCGCCGTAAACGGCCTCTAATTTTTAGCGAAATTGTATGAATCGTATGAAGTACATGGAATGTCAGAGAAATAAATGTTGACGAGATAGGTGATGGATGTATTTAGAAAGGGCAAATTTGATTTGCTCGCTGGGACTGAACAAAGATGAGGACACGGGTGAAAATGGTGTTGGTTGAAATGTGGTGTGTTGCTGGTGTGAAAGGGGAGAGAAGGAGTTGTAATTTTGATGAAGTGGCTTGTGGTAACAAAGCTATGGTATATTTTTGTGTGTAAGTACTAACTTCCCTAATGTTTAAATTTAAAATAAAGAATAAGAAAAAAAAAAAAAAAAAAAGAGAAAGAAATGTACTAAAAGTCATTGATGAAGTTTCAAAAGAAAGATGTTTGGAATTTAAAAAAAAAAAAAAAAAAAAAAAAAAAAAAAAAAATAAAAAAAAAAATAATAATAATGTGCTTTATCCCCTATGCAGTGGTAACACGGGGTTTGGATTTATATAACCATATACTAGTTTACATCAGTACCTGTTCCCCTTGTTCTCTCTTTCTATTACAAAGACATTTAAATGACAACAACATAGCATTCTCTCATCCTTTCTCCTTCATAAAACAATTAATCACACTTACACTGGAACATAGTCATTTCCACTACAAGTTACAACTCCAAATTTTATAAACAAAAACAAGGCTTAAGTATGGGATCTCCATTGTTACCTATCATTAGTCTGTGGAGCAAAGATAATTAGTCAAAAAAGTAAAAGAGGTGTTGCGAATGGTGGAGTGAAGAATAAGATGCTATTATAAAAAGGAAAAAAGAAGTTTTTGCAAATTATTTAGCTATTAATATAGTCAGGCTACATGGGACGAATACAAGAGTGAGAAATGAAGTTAAAGTAAAATCTGCAAAGAGATGGGCGGAAGAACGATGCAGAGGAAAGAGTGTTGCTAATTATCATTAGAGAGTACACTATTTTGGAAAATTAACGAGGGTCGAAAGAAGAGAGAAGAAATTTTAACGAGTAAAGACTTTGGATGGAAGTATAGTTCAAAATGAAAGGGATATTTTTTTTTAAATGTTAAAACCTAGAAATTCCAGCTTTAGAATTTTTTTTTTTTTAGTGTTTGAACGGACTCTCCACCACTGCCACAGGAAAGTTAATATTTAACGTTGGAGAACCAACACTATGAATGATCCTTTTCAAGAATAATAATAATAATAAAAATGTTTTTCAAGAATAAAAAAAAAATCCTTTTAACGTGCTTTATTCCCTTTTCAGAGTGTAACACTACTGGAAATCGAACTTTGAGGCCAGCTATCCCAAACCAGCGCTACCAACGTGTTCGCAGTCGAGTTTTAATTCTTGCCCCCAAAAAGATAAAACTCCAACTGCTACGCGGATGATTGAACTAGCGTCCTCTCGCATGAGAGTCGGCGAGTCAACCTCCTACGCCACGAGGCGTTATATAATAATAATACTGTATAATTAAACTCAGTGGCCATACTTATTCATCCTCACACACTTCCATACACATCACTTTTGAATCATCATCATTTGCTTAAAACATTCAACTACGCTTGCTTTACCACATCATTCCAAATCTCACCATTTCCATTATCACACCCTCATACATCTCTTGCACTACTAGCCACAGCTTCCTTCAATTGTGTCCAGATTTGTTCAGTCTCATCTTGTTCACATTCAACCGATTTATTAACCAATTCTCCAACATACTTTTTATTACACAGTTGTTCACTAAACTTTTCACACTTGATTCCTCCTATTTCCATCGTTACCTCTTTACCTCTTTCGTCTCCATCCATACTCCTACTAACTTAATATTTAACCTTGACTTTTGCAAACTAAAATTTTAGCATTAATATTCTAGAACTCACACAAACATAATTCACTGCCACTCCTTTTCTCGACCTCTCATTCCTCTCCTCTTAAGCATATACACATTTCACTCCATACCTTTAATCTTCACAGCTGATATGGTACTTTCATAAATGTTGAAATTGGTGAAGCGATAGAGTTTATGGAACATTTCAAAAATATCCATAACAATGCAGGAATGAGGATAGTGAATGTGTGCAGTTTGATAGTATAAAAAGAAACACCAAAAATACACAAACCTCTATTAATTTCAGTTAACCTCCCACTGTTTGTGCGGTCATTTTCGTTTGGAAAAACATATGGTACATTGAAGAAAGGCACATTCACAGTTGAACCTAGTAAGATATATATTATATATATATATATATTATATAATAGTAAAATGTAAAATATATATATATATATATATATATATATATATATATATATCATCTTCCTCCTATCTTCAGATTGGGGGTGGGGTGTGTAGCATACACCAGAACTAAAGTAGTTCAAGAACATGACACAAATTGAGAACTCATCACAGTCAGAAAAATCCACCCTAGTGGTTTCACGAGACTGGGATGGACTCTCACTGTGGCATCTCTTCCATGTATTGTTCATTCCCTGGTTGAGGCCCACAACCATATCCCCTCACAAAACCCCGCTATTCACTCTTATTATGCACCTTTCTTCTCGCCTCTACCAAACTCGCATTCCTCTAATTGAAGCATTCCTTTACTGACTCAATTCACTTGTTCTTCTTTCTCCCAGCCAGTTGATTTCCAACACACTCACCACAATACATCAACTTTACCAACCGACTATCATCCATCCATGACCAAACCATCTCAATGTACTCATTTATTTTCTCATTTACTCCTTTTTTGTTTCAACACAATTTAACTCCCTAATGCACTCACTCCTCATTTTATCAAATCTTCTCACACCTAACACGCTCTAAGATTGTCTACTTCCAAATCCATTCAATCACCATCTCACCTCCATTATTGATCATTTCATCAGTAATTCCATCTATGCGTATTATACATAAGGTATAAGTAACATATATGGGGTAAATATAAAATAGACTTGTGGTAAGTTATGATAATAAAATCTATCACAAATTTCCCCAAGTCACCAACAAAGTATGATACACCCAACATTTTTTTGGGGAAGCATAGATACTACACATTCTATTAACTGGTAGATTGAACCCCACCTACCACATTTTACCCCAATTTTGGTTCAGAAAAGTCATAGGAATATTTCTTAAAATATCACTTTTCTAAAACCTCAAGTTGAAGTTTTTGGGGGTAAAAAATGATGTTACAAAAATGGGTGTCATATCTAGCATAGTTTATGAA
>JABUQX010007643.1:40000-45000 GCA_015478945.1 Trachelipus rathkii | reverse complement strand
ACGCCTATATAAACATACAGTAGGTCAGATAGATACGGAAATTATCAGACAAATTGCGATATATATATATATATATATATATATATATATATATATATATATATATATATATATATATATATATATATATATATATATATATATATATATATATATATATATATATATATATATATATATATATTAAAAGCAAAATTAGAAAAAGAAGAAGAAATTCGAAACTTTAATTTCTAGAAAGGTTAAAGCTCGTTTCTCAAAGTCATCGAGTCATTGAAGAAAATTTTTAAATTCTTTGACTGATAGCAAGGGGCTGAAAACCCCCTTCTATCAAAGCTTGCTTTTCGTGAATAGTGTTGATAAGCTCAAAACCTTTCAACTACCAACACCACTCTGCAGCAATGCGGGACATAGTACGTGATATATATATATATATATATTATATATATATATATATATATAAATTATATATATATATATATATATATATATATAATATATATATATATGCGGGACATGGTACGTGATATATATATATATATATATAAATCAATTTAAAGACGCAAAATGTGTGGTATCGGTTAAGGGTATCGGCAAAATTTTACCGATACCGATACCGATACTACTCCTCTCAAAATTCCCGATACCGATACCGATACCGATACCTCAAAAATCGACCGATACCACCGATACCGATACCGATACCATGGTATCGGTGCATCACTAATATATATATATATATATATTATATATATATATATATATATATATATATATATATATATATATATATATATATATATATATATATATATATATATATATATATATATATATATATATATATATGGTATATATATTAGTGATGTGCCAGAACTGAATCATTGGCCAATACCAATACTCTCATTGATGCTACTACCAATGCCAATACTGGAATTTCAGCAAATACCAATACCAATACTTCCTATTTAAAGATATTATGTATGAAAAAGACCACCTATTATTTATATTTTATAAACTTCTCTAATGGAAGTTTCAAGAGCATTAACATATTGTTACTTTTCCTTTTTTTTTTTTACACAAGGAATGAACAGTATTGACACATTTTGACCAATACCTGTCCTAAATGCCAATACCCTTTGGGAGCCAATACCAATACCCGGAAAAATAAAGCTCATTCAGCCTGACCTTGGAGGGGTGAATCGGACCATCTGTTTAAATTCCTCTTTTACATATAAATTCAATTTTATATTTTAATTTTTACTTATAATAATTGTTTATCATATTAAAATTAGTAATAAGTAATAAAAATGTCAATAGCGATACATAAAATAATAAAAATAAGGTGGTCCGATTCACCCCTCTCCGCTCAAAAATTTTGACACTTTTTGGAATTCGTATTTTTTATATAAATTTCATTTTTTATTTTAATTTTCACTTAATATAAGTAACTATTATTATATTATTAAAAAAAAAAAAAAAAAAAAAAAAAAAAAAAAAAAAAAAAAAAAAAAAAAAAAAGTAACTATTATATTTAAATTAATTATACGTAATAAAAATGTCAATAATAATACGTAAAATACGAAAAACAATGGTGGTCCAATTCACCCCATCATCAATTTTTACGGTGGGGTGAATCAGACCAAGTTAGGCCCCATGATTTAGCCACGAATACTGTTTGGAACAAAAATTTACTTTGCCAGTTTAAAGCTAACATACTCGAGTGTATACACTGAACAAATAATTAAAATCCATCCACAATTTTTCATTTTATAACAAAGTTAAAAAAACTCACATTTTTTAAAAGTGAAATTCTATTGAAGAACATTTTGTACCCTAATTTATTACATTTTTTAAAAATATAAAAACTCTCTAGAATTAATGATGATCTAAACAAAACTTGTAGTAGCTACTACAGCGTGGCTATTAAATGAGTGAAAAAAATTTTTTATTTTTTTTTTATTTTTTATTTTATTTAGAGTGGACTGAATCACCCCTCTAAAAGAGGTGGGCCCGGTCACCCCGCCTGACGCTATATATATATATATATATATAATATAAATAAAAAATAAATATATATATATATATATATATATATATATATATATATTATATATATATATATATATATATATATATATATATATATATATATATATATATATATATATATATATATATATATATAGCGTTGGGCGGGGTGACTTGGACCACTTTAGGTATAAGTTCGTCTCCCGACTTTCCCCTAATGCACTTTCTGGAAATTTTTTTTCTAAAATTCAAGGCCATATAGTAGGTAATAAGCACACAAAAAAAATGTAATTCTAATAATAATAGTTTTATTAAAGTTTAAATAAAGCTCATTCAGCCTGACCTTGGAGGGGTGAATCGGACCACCATTGAGGGGTGAATCAGACCATCTGTTTAAATTCCTCTTTTACATATAAATTCAATTTTATATTTTAATTTTTACTTATAATAATTGTTTATCATATTAAAATTAGTAATAAGTAATAAAAATGTCAATAGCGATACATAAAATAATAAAAATAAGGTGGTCCGATTCACCCCTCTCCGCTCAAAAATTTTGACACTTTTTGGAATTCGTATTTTTTATATAAATTTCATTTTTTATTTTAATTTTCACTTAATATAAGTAATTATTTTTATAATTTAAATTAATTATACGTAATAAAAATGTCAATAATAATACGTAAAATACGAAAAACAATGGTGGTCCGATTCACCCCATCATCAATTTTTACGGCGGGGTGAATCGGACCAAGTTAGGCCCCGTGATTTAGCCACTAATACTGTTTGGAACAAAAATTTACTTTGCCAGTTTAAAGCTAACATACTCGAGTGTATACACTGAAAAAATAATTAAAATCCATCCACAATTTTTCATTTTATAACAAAGTTAAAAAACTCACATTTTTCAAAAGTGAAATTCTATTGAAGGGCATTTTGTACCCTAATTTATTATATTTTTAAAAAATAAAAAACTCTCTAGAATTAAAGATGATCTAAATAAAACTTGTAGTATCTACTTTACAGCGTGGCTATTTAAATGAGCGAAAAATTTTTTTTTATTTTTATTTTATTTAGAGTGGACCGAATCACCCCTCTAAAAGAGGTGGGCCCGGTCACCCCGCCTGACGCTATATATATTATATATATATATTATATATATATATATATATATATATAATATATATAATAGTATATAATATATATATATATATATATATATATATATATATATATATATATATATAGTCGGGCGGGGTGACTTGAACCACTTTAGGTATAAGTTCGTCTCCCGACTTTCCCCTAATGCACTTTCTGGAAATTTTTTTTCTAAAATTCAAGGCCATATAGTAGGTAATAAGCACACAAAAAAAATGTAATTCTAATAATAATAGTTTTATTAAAGTTTAAATAAAGCTCATTCAGCCTGACCTTGGAGGGGTGAATCGAACCACCATTGAGGGGTGAATCGGACCATCTGTTTAAATTCCTCTTTTACATATAAATTCAATTTTATATTTTAATTTTTACTTATATAATTGTTTATCATATTAAAATTAGTAATAAGCTAATAAAAATGTCAATAGCGATAAACATAAAATAATAAAAATTAAGGTTTGGTCCGATTCACCCCTTCGCTCAAAAAATTTTGACACTTTTTGGAATTTGTAGTATTTTTATATAAATTACATTATTATTTATTACAAAAAATATAAGTAACTATTATTATATTTAAATTAATTATACGTAATAAAAATGTCAATAATAATACGTAAAATACGAAAAACAATGGTGGTCCGATTCACCCCATCATCAATTTTTACGGTGGGGTGAATCAGACCAAGTTAGGCCCTGTGATTTAGCCACTAATACTGTTTGGAACAAAAATTTACTTTGCCAGTTTAAAACTAACATACTCGAGTGTATACACTGAACAAATAATTAAAATCCATCCACAATTTTTCATTTTATAACAAAGTTAAAAAAATCACATTTTTTAAAAGTGAAATTCTATTGAAGGGCATTTTGTACCCTAATTTATTATATTTTTTAAAAAATATAAAAAACTCTCTAGAATTAATTATGATTTAAAAAAAACTTGTAGTAGCTACTACAGCGTGGCTATTAAATGAGTGAAAATTTTTTTTTTTTTTTTTTTTTTTTTTTTTATTTAGAGTGGACTGAATCACCCCTCTAAAAGAGGTGGGCCCGGTCACCCCGCCCTGACGCTATATATATATATATATATTATTATATATAGTATATTTACTTTTTTATATTATATATATATTATATGGGCCCTGTCTCTATATATATATATATATATATATATATATATATATATGCACTTGTCCTTTAAAAGGAAGTTACATGGAGACATGATATCGAAAATCGCAGAACTCTGCTCTTGCAGCTCTGCAGTGTCACGTGTTAGCTAAAACTCCAATAGAAAGATCGCGATTATTCATTCGAAATATACCAGTTTAACTTCCTTTTTAAAGGACAAAGTTCCTTATATATTATATATATATATAAGTGTATAGAATAAAATAATGTAATATAATATATATATATATATATGGTAAAGGTTTACATTGTGGCCGCGCCGTTCTCGATATCGATATATCGATAAATATCGATATCGGTCAGCCTCTAGAAGAGCCACAATCCATATCTCAAAAACTACAACAGCTACCTTGGAAAAGGAATACATTGCTGGAATGCTGGTCTAATTTTAGAGCGGAAAATGTAAAAATAATAAAAAATTTTTTTTTAATAATTATAGTAATATGATTAGAAAGCCTATTTAGAGACCTTTTATTGGTTACTCGTTAAAATAAATAGACTTTCTATTAAATTTTTTTTTTTGTTTTTAACTAAAGAATACCCCAGGGGTATACCGCACCGATGGCAGGAGTCGGGGTCTCTCGGCCTTCCGGGGAACTACGGGGTAGGACTAATTCCCCCCCTCC
>JABUQX010007643.1:25000-27500 GCA_015478945.1 Trachelipus rathkii | reverse complement strand
ATGAAGAAAACACGTCGTTCAAAAACAGGGGAATTAAGTGTTATTTATGCTATAAACAATGTTGAAAAAAAGTAAAAAATAATACATAATAGATAAAAGGGTATTTAAAAAAAAAGTGAGGAATATTTAAAAATATTTTTTCCTTTAAATCGCAATACAGTAATATTAATAAATTGCCACTTATGAGATTTTCCTTTCAAGCAAATATATATATATATATATATATATTATATATATAATATATAGATATACATATATATATTATAAAAGAGTATATATATATATATATATATATATATATATATATATATATATATATATATATATATATATATATATATATATATATATATATATATATAAGATTGAGTATTCACGCATTGTTGACTGTGTTGCAAATTTGTTTGTCATTGTTTTCACTATCATTTGTCTCCGATACTTCAACTTCTTTTCTTCGCACGAATGTAAACAAACAAACAAACCATTATCTAATCTTCATCCTTTACCAAAAATTCATCTCACCTGATCTTCCTCATTTTTTGTCCCTTCTTCTTCTTCTTCTTTTTCTTTTTCTTTTTCTTTTTCTTTTTCTTTTTCTTTTTTTTTTCTTTTTCTTTTTTTCTTTTTCTTTTTCTTTTTTTTTTTTTCTTCTTTTCTTCTCTTTTTCTTCTTCTTTTTCTTCTTCTTTTTCTTCTTTCTTTTTCTTTTTCTTCTTTCTTTTTTTCTTCTTTCTTCTTCTTCTTCTTCTTCTTTTTTTCTTCTTCTTCTTCTTCTTCTTCTTCTTCTTCTTCTTCTTCTTCTTCTTCTTCTTCTTCTTCTTCTTCTTCTTCTTCTTCTTCTTCTTCTTCTACCTCCATCTCTCATTCCTTATCAACCGCTTTGGGAACGTGAAAGTAGGCAATAATTTATCAAGGCGGCTTCTCATACAAACAATTGAAGGCAATGCTTTTCTTCCTATAAACTATAAAGGCAAAGGCGATGAACAGCAAGGATTATAAATTTAGTTGATAGCCGTTTTGTCTTCGATGATAATAACGTTGTTAATCATCAGAACAGAACATGAAATATTTACCTTTTTGTCAGCACATTTTGAAAGTTACAGCCTTTGATATAATCTTCGATAAACGCTATATATATATTTATATATATATATATATATATATATATATATATATATATATATATATATATATATATATATATATATATATATATATATATATATATATATATATATATATATACTCGTATATGTATCCCTGTATGGCGGGCATCTCTTGCCGAGATGTACGAATACCCATACCGTTTATTCTGCGTGTCGTAAGAGGCAAGTAAATAGGCAGAGGGAGAGTAGTGCAGCTGTAGCGATGAGAGCACCTCTCTTTGGGCTTTTGATTTGTGGATTATACCCCATCACATTCCAGTGCCCAAAGGTTCGTTTCTTTTTTCGTTCATATCCACACTCTTCTTAGACGGGAGTAAACTTTCCGAATCGCAAATAAACCATAAAACATTAATGTCACTATTACAGACGACACTTTTCTATATCCCTGTGTATGGGGGAGAAAGAATTGCCATAACGTATATTCTACTTGTCGTAGAAAGCGACAAAAGGGAGAGTGGTAGTTGGGTTGGCTACCCACTACCACTTATCTCTTGCCAGGAATGTTAATGCATGCCTCGGAGAAGGGTGTTATCGCCATAAGGGACTTTCTATCTTTCGGCGATATTGTACGAATCGTATGGGTACATAGAATGTCAAAGGAATAAATGTTGAGAAGAAGAGGAGCCAGGTGATGGAAGTATTTAGATAAGGTAAATTTGATTTGCTTGTTGTGATTGAAACAAAGATGAAAGGAAGCAGTGAAGATGAGTGGTGTGGTGTGAAATGTGTGCGCGCTGGAGTGGAGAGGAATGAGAGGGGGACAGAAGGAGTTACGATTCTGATGAGTGACCTGTGGCACAGAGATATGGTAGATTTTGTCTGTGTGAGTACTAGAACTGTAATGGTTAAATTTAAGTTTGAAAAGGTCAAGGTATTTGTGGTTGAAACATATGGTCCATCTGAGGGTGATGTTGATGAGAGTGCAATTTTCTGTGATGATCTGAATGATGTTTTGGATGGTTTGAGTAGGAGCTTCAGATTGATAACAGGTGACTTTGAGTGACAAGAAAGTGAATGATTTCTGTGACGAGGGAGGTATGTGTGTAAGTAACACTTTCTTCAAGAACAAGAGTATTCATAAGTATACTAGAGTTGGTGTAAGTAGAGAAGAAATCGAAGTGATAAGTATGATTGATTTTGTGTTGGTGAAAAACGAAATGGTGGAAATATGTGATGGATGTTAAATCATGTAAGACTAGGTTTATGGTGGCTTGAATGGAGAGGAAGGAGTTAAGGAAGGAAGTGGGAAGAATTAAGAGTGAGAAGTTAAGTGAACAAAGTAATTAGGAAAAAAATTTAAGAGCTCTTGCAAATATATCAGTTGTGTGTGAACAA
>JABUQX010007643.1:17500-20000 GCA_015478945.1 Trachelipus rathkii | reverse complement strand
TTATTTTCATATTTTATTTTAAATCATTCGGAATAGGTAACTTTTTTTAATGTAATTGTATTACCGTACGAAGTAGAATAATGCCAGAGTTGGCTAACTTTAATAAAAAAAGATATATATATATATATATATATATATATATATATATATATATATATATATATATATATATATATATATATATATATATATATTATATATATAGTATATATATATATATATATATTTATATATATATATACATATATATTTATATATATATATATATATATATATATATATATATATATATATATATATATAGCTGTAGAATGAGAGATAAATATGTATACACATATATATATATATATATATTATTATGGAGCATATATATATATATATATATATATATATATTGAGAATTCGCACAATCTTATCCATTTCCGGTTAATTTATTACTGATATATATATCTATATATATATATATATATATATATATATATATATATATATATATATATATATATATATATATATATATATATATATATATATATATATATATATAATACTTTTGGATTTATTTGTGAAACCGGGACGAGTCTAAAAAAAATAAAAGCAACTAATGTAATAAAATAATTCAATTTACTATTTATTACTATTAAAATAATGTTTAAAATGTTATACAAGAACGCTAATTTTACATTAAGATCATTTATTCTCTTGCGAAACATTATTTTTCATAAGGATCATTGACTGGAGGAATTTTGATTTGTGCCTCCAAGAAAGCATAATTATAATGCTTTCAAAACACTGGTTGTCATGGCAACGTAAAAGAAACCTTATTCTTATTTTGTCTATTTTGAGGATTTTTCCACAAAGCCTCCTCCAATTTTTTTAAAATCCAATTTTTCTAAAAAAATAAATAAAAAAAACATTTAATATATATATATATATATATATATATATATATATATATATATATATATATATATATATATATATATATAAATATATATATATATATATATATATGTTAATATATATATATATATATATATATATATATATATATATATATATATATATATATATATATATATATATATATATATATATATATATATATATATATATATATATATATATATATATATATATATATATATATATATATATTGAGAGAGAGAGAGAGAGAGAGAGAGAGAGAGAGAGAGAGAGAGAGAGAGAGAGAGAGAGAGAGAGAGAGAGAGAGAGAGAGAGAGAGAGAGAGAGAGTTATACTAAAATTTACTATATTTTTGTTAATAATTTTAGTTGTAATTTTGGATCTTTTAATAATAACCTTTTCTGTGTAAACTTAGCAATTTTCAAATGGAGAAGGAGGACAAAAATAAACCTTTAATTTTCGAATATATAATAGAACACGATATACATATTTACCCTATTTCTTAGGTCATACATTAAATTAAATAAATCAATTAAATCTTTAAAAAAATGTTACAACCTTTATACAACAGGAAATCATAAACACTTTCGCTACGAAAATGCAGGACACGGGGCCTTGGAGGCAAAGTTTCTTCTTTAAAAGACTTCCACGGAGGCAAGGTGCTAAATTATATTATCAAACTCAGCTAAAAAAAGAAAAGAGCACATTATTATTCAGCATCTAGTTCATTAATTCATTTATTTATTTATTTATTTATATATAATTAACAAAATAATTATTTATAAAATATTTGAGTTATCCATTCCTGCAGTTCTCTTTTAGCATATAATTGTTTTTATGTTATTAAAGCCGTTTTCGTTTTTGCATTTGTGCTAACGCTGGATAAGAAATGCTAATCCAGTTTTAGCACGAATTTCGGGCATAATCGACCGATTGTTTACAAAAATTTTGATCAGCTGTTCTAATGGAGCACGTGGTTTTGAATAAACAAAAATAAAAATAACAAATGGTTTTTATTACAAATAATTGATCAACTATTGTGATGGAGTTTATCGATTTGGAAGAAATTAGATTTAAAGCTAATTTCATGAATGAAACATTCATCAAATCAACGAACTACTACGCCGCAATCTTATTTGTTTATATTTTTTCGTTAACATTTTCCTAAAATTCGGTAAGCACGGGAAAGAGCAACCTAACAGAATTTAGGAAATTACTAACGTTTTGTTAGCATTTTACTAAATTTGTGCTAAAATTGACATAAACGAACGACTTTTTAGCATTTTCCTAAATTTCGTTAGCAAAAGTGCAAAATCGAAAACGCCTTTAGTTTTCCTTTCAAATTCAGATATTAGAATTTAAATATATGAATTATTTTTATCCGAAATGTGCATTAAGAACAAGTAAATGTTTATTTTAATTTTTTTCTTAAATTAAACGAGTGTTTTATTAGATTCTTAGACAGGAAAAAAAAACAACTTGTAAAAAAATTAAATTCACGAATATGTATTGTATACCGTCTTGAAATTTGCTCTCTGCATTTTTGGAGAGGTACGAGCCGTTACAATTTATA
>JABUQX010007643.1:5000-7500 GCA_015478945.1 Trachelipus rathkii | reverse complement strand
TATATATTATATATATATATATATATATATAAACAGTTATTATATATATATATATATATGTATATATATATATATATATATATATATATATATATATATATTAAAATAAGATTTTTATTTATTTCATTTAAAAAAATTGGATTTCGAGAGAGGAGGCTTTGTGGAAAAATCCTCAAAATAGACAAAATAAGAATAAGGTTTCTTTTACGTTGCCATGACAACCAGTGTTTTGAAAGCATTATAATTATGCTTTCTTGGAGGCACAAATCAAAATTCCTCCAGTCAATGATCCTTATGAAAAATAATGTTTCGCAAGAGAATAAATGATCTTAATGTAAAATTAGCGTTCTTGTATAACATTTTAAACATTATTTTAATAGTAATAAATAGTAAATTGAATTATTTTATTACATTAGTTGCTTTTATTTTTTTTTAGAGGAGGCCCGGCCTCCTGTGCTTCCCCCGTAAAGCCGCGAGAGAGAGAGAGATAGAGTATATATCTACATATATATATATATATATATATATATATATATATATATATATATATATATATATATATATACATAGACATATATATATATACATCATGCGGCGACCCGTAAGGCAGAATGACATTTTATGACAATATATATATTATATATATATATATATATATAATTTACTTGTATATATATTCGTATAATATATATATATATATATATATATATATATATATATATATATATATATATATATATATATATATATATATATATATATATATATGTATAAATAGATATAGAAATATATATATATATATATATATATATATATATATATATATATATATATATATATATATATATATATATATATATATATATATATATATATATATATATATATATATATATATATATATATCGCATTTTTTATTAAAGGTTAGCCAACTCTGGCATTATTCTACTTCGTACGGTAACACAATTACATTAAAAAAAGTTACCTATTCCGAATGATTTAAAATAAAATATGAAAATAATAAATTGCTTACTTTATAATTAAATTGTAAATTTTTGAAATTTGTATCTGAAGTCCATTCTTGTCGTTTTTTGACTTGCATATAAGTCAATCACAAGATGTCAAAAAAACAATTGAGGACAATATCTCTTTCAGTTGCAAGCGCAACGAGGGCATTCAGTCTATCTTGTCCCATTGTATTCCGAATAACGGTTTTAATTCTTTTTAATCTAGAAAAGCATCTTTCAGCTTCAATAGATGACATTGGAGTAGTTATTAAAATTTTTAGCAACTTTAATGTTTCTTCAAAAGTCTGATCTGTTCCTTTTTCCATAATGTAGTTAAAAGAATCAAGAGCTCCTTTCCGAGAATAGAAATCTTCTCAACAATATATAACTTCAAGTTCAGATTTGAGTCTCAAGATGTTAAAAAATGGATAAACAGTTAGTCTTTTTAAATGCAACTCAATACTCAGTAGCTTTTTTAATTCGTAGTAATTGGAAGCATTTAACGATCTTCTCTTCACCTCACAAACATCATACGTTCCCTCAATTATGGTAGTCCATTATGGTGGTCATACTGTTTCTAATCTAAACTAATTCTAATTGTAGTTCACTCACAGCTTGTTTTATGAGAGCTACGTCTGGATTTCTTGATTTAATTTTATTATAGAAACAATCTACGTGTTGCATTATATGGCGAAAAACGGTGCGCCAAAATACAAAAGTAGGATCAGTCAATAGTCTTTGCAAACCTCCTGCTCTCGTGTTCCTCCTTGTTTGCTTTCGTTTCGAATTTTTTTCAAAGCACTCTAACAATGGCTCTCTATGTTCAAAAGCCATGTTTACAGTTCGGATGTTAAAATCCATTTTGTTTTAACAGTCTCCCAATAATTTCATCTAATACAGAGCATCTCTGAGGAGATTGTGAAAAAAAGGTTGGAATTAGTGATATTTTCTAAAGAACACTCCAATATATATATATATATATATATATATATATATATATATATATATATTTATAAATATATATATATATATATATATATATATATATATATATATATATATATATATATATATATATATATATATATATATATATATATATATATATATATATATATATATATATTCTTTTATATATATATATAATAAAAGAACGAGTATATATTTGTTTATATATATATATATATATATATATATATATATATATATATATATATATATATATATATATATATATATATATATAAGTAATAATAAAAATAAGAATAATAATAATAACAATAACAATAATAATAATAATAATAATTAATAATAATAATAATAATAATAATAATAATAATAATAATAATACACACACACACACATAATAATAATAATAAAAAAAAAAATAATAATAATAATAATAATAATAATAATAATAATAATAATAATAATAATAATAATAATAATAATAATAATAATAATAATAATAATAATAATAATAATAATAATAA
>JABUQX010007642.1:30000-40310 GCA_015478945.1 Trachelipus rathkii | reverse complement strand
ATATATATATATATATATATATATATATATAATATTAATATATATATATATATATATATATATATATAATATATATATATATGATATATTATATATATATATATATATTATAATATATGATATAACGATGATGATTGATGATGATGATGATGATGATGATGATACATTATATATAATATATATATATATTATAAAATATTAATATATATAATATATATATAATATATATATATATATATATATAGATTTATATATAATATATATATATTATATATATATATATATATATATTGAAATATGCATGTTTGCAGCAAATATCTATATATATATAATATATATTGATATATATATATATATATTATAATATATATATACCGATCATCGAAATAAAGACTGTCAAAAGGTAGTTATATATATTAGAATATTGCAAGGAGCATCGTTGCTGTGAATAAAAAAGAACATTTAATAACATTGCTTTATTATCTGGGTTGCGGAGTCGGAGTCCGAGTCGGAGTCGCGGATCGGGGAGGTAGTTTTGGAGAGGGTGGAGTCGGAGTCGGAGGTCGAAAATTGTGGAAGAGGGTGGAGTCGGAGTCGAGTCGGAGTCGGTAATTTTCAAGAGGTCGGAGCGAGTCGGGAGTCGGAGGTCGGAAAACTATAGATATAGTGGGAGACCAAAAGTTTTAAACTGACAAAGTTATAAATTGTGACTCTGTGAATGACTTCAATCACTTCATGCAAGTTTATTGACTTTCGACTTCCACATCACAAAATGCAATTGCAACCTTCGAAGATTTTAACCAGCACCTTATGTTTAAATTTTATATATATATTCTAAATAAATTTTCAAACCTATGGTCCCTATCCATCTATATTTAAGATACTGAAGGAATAAAAAGACTCCATTGGTACCGAAGGAGAAATTTTCTCATTGACAATGATATTATTCTAGCTGTTGTTTATATTGATCCAATCTACAGGGTAAGCTTAACGGAAGAACAACAACAAAAAGCAAATCTGCACTTTGCAATGTGGCCATTTTATTAAAGGGTTGCAGGAAGGTTCAAGAGGGGAGGACACATCTGAAGATATGTGAAAGTGATGAACCCACAACTAAATCCGTTACTACCTTTTCAAGTCATTCTTCAGAAAGTTTAAAAGATTAGTAGAAAAGCTAATAGATATTGAAGAGCTTAGTCGAAAGCGCGATTTGGATTCAATAAAATGGTCCAAGGTCTTCTTATCCATTGAACACAATTAGTCCATACTTTAAATAAACTTTCTGTTGCTGCACTGAAAGAAAGTTGAAAAAAATTTTATGTAACATTCTAAGAGTATCAAGACATTGTACAGAAGCTGAAATTACTGTTACTGCTCTACCTCCACGCAAGGTTATGGGTGAACTGCTTTTTCTGCTTCTAAATACACTAGAATAATCAGACTCAAAGAGGAAAGGATTAAGAAACCTGCAGATGCTATTTCTATTTTTAAGAACTATATCAGTTCAATGAGTAGATGATATTAGATGAAAGTTCATGTAACTAAGTAAGGTAGTAGTTTATATATATATAATATATAATATTATATATTATATATATATATATTATAAAGTATATAAATATATATAAACTATATTATATATTATATATATATATATATATATTATATTATATATATATTAATATATTATATATAGATATATATATATAATATATATATATATATATAATCCGTAGACCCCTTTCCTAAATTAAGTTATCAAAATTTTTGATGGCTTAAGTCTTTTAATTATAATTTTGAAGACTAATAAAATAATAGTTAATCAAAAGCAATTAAGGAGTATACGGTTTTATTTAATAGATGAGGAAAACATATTTGATGTTTTGAAGATTTCTTAGTTTGAGTGGTTGCTGAACATATATAGGATATATATAGATAATTATATATATATATATATATTATATATATATATATATATATATATATACTATTACATATATATAATATATATATTATAATATATATATATAGATATATATATAATATAATATATATATATATATATGATATTTTTCTTTCTTTCCGCTCTCAGGAAGGATTCTTATCCTGTCAAGCCGCGACAATCTTTCTCCAGACGTTCCCTTTCCTGCCACTATCCTTCTTCTCCAGCGCTCTCTCATATTTGGTAGATGAACATCTTTTCCAGAGGTCCTCACCGATCCGCCCATCTCTTCTTCGGTCTTTCCCTTTGGTCTTCTGTCCTCTGGTGTCCATCCCATCTTCCTTTCCGGCATTCTCTCCGCTCCATCCTCTCCAGATGTCCCCACCATCTCAATCTCCCCACATCATCTTCAGTGTCATCTTCTCACACCTATATCATCTCTAATAACTTCATTTCTTAGTCTGTCTTCCTTCTTTTTCCAATCATAGTTCTTAATATCCTCATCTCCGCCGCTTGTATTTACTCTCCTCTCTCTCGTTGTTGTCCATGTTTCGCTCCGTATACAGCAGTGTGAGAGTCAGTATGCTTTTAAAAATCACTTTTTAACCTCTATTCATGTTTCTATCTTTCATCATGGTATACCGCTTTCATAACTAATCCATACTTTTCCATTATTCGCGTAATCTTTCGCCACTTTCCTCATCTTTCGTTAAACACCCTGCCGAGATTAATTTTTGCAGGATTTACCGCCCTTTACCTCCTCCTTCTCACCATCATTATCATCCCCTCCTTATTTCCTCCGGTTTTACTGTTAAGGATCTCCGTCTTTCTTGGTGATGGTCATCTTCAGCCCTGCTTCTTCCAACTCCTCCGCAACAACTCCAACCACCTCTCGAATCGCCTCCTCTCTCTCGCTCCAACATGCCAGATCTTCCGCATATGTCAGATATGTCCCCTTCAAATTCTCTTAGTCATAGGGAACATGATACAAGTCTTTAAAATATTTACCACGGACATTTTTCTATGGGACCAATAAGAAATGTAGGAAGACGTTAACCTTGATTCATTCTGTAATAGTGCTTAAAAATTTTTTGAATGGTTCCCGCAGGAGTTGTGAGATGTGACTCACTTACACATAAAGAAAGGTTGAGAAGGTATATGGGATTGTTGGCATCATATAGATATTCTGACCGTAGGCAAAGTGCGCGGGTTTTTAATTAGTTATTAAAGTTAAACCGCATGTCGTAGCTACCAGTATCACAATTAAACTTATAAAGCTGGTTATTTGGTTAGCATGAACCCTTAAGCTTAAAGATTTACTTTTGGTAGTAGTTGGCGTATTATTATATTGACCTTTGTTTAGGAATTGACAGGCCTTAAGGTGTGTGTAGGTTGTGTTTGCGCATGGGCATGTATTTGATTTAAATATTTTAGTTGACTGGGACAGTCTCTATAGGTCCATATTGCCTCTAACTGGTTCTTTGTTTCCTATCTGAGGTAATACTACGAAAATTTTCAATTAATATCAAGATGATTAAAAACTTTCTTAGGAATGTTAATACACGGAATGGGCCTATGAATCTCTGCTGACAACCAGTCGAATGAGAAAGTGTTTTAGAGGTATTATAATTGCCTGCCTCCGACAGCCTAAACGAGCGTGGAGCGTTTGTGGTTAGGTGTGATTCTCACTTTTACAGACATTACATGTTGACAGTAAAACATATTACTCATATAAAAAAAATCTTAAATCATGGTGCACACCGATATGTAGGCATAGAACATATAATAGCTGTAATTTGTAGATTGCCAAGGTCCGAGATGAGAACTACTATATTTCAAACAGAAAAAAAGGAGAAAAGATTGATAGGATTTTCCCAGACACAAAAATGGACAAAGCTCTCACGAAATGGGCGACACACGGTAGGTGGAAAATTTCGAGGGATTGTTACGACCTAATGAAATTTTTAAAGCATTGTTAAAGCTTAAGAGAATATTGAGATTATGAAAACCTGTTTAATAAAAAACTTTAATCTTTTCAAGTCGTTAAGCAAAAGCAAATTTGCTTTAAATCACTGTTTAATTTATTATTTAAGTTACCTATCTATGTATTTAGCTTTATTCTCAAACACTCTATCCATTATGTATATACATTGTGCTTCACCAAATAAGAGGCAGCAACTGCTATCTTAAAATCAATAAATATGAAATGATATAGAAATCTTTGATATATAACAAAAGGGTATATTCAGCAAACATCAACGAAACATTTTTACAGAAACTTTTGAGCGTATGTAGGGTGCAAACAAGAACTCTGCTTACTGATAATGCAGAGAATTGTATTAATGCCTCTTGTAGAGATATACAATGTTTAATAGAACCAAGATATATAGGTTTAGGAGGCATTATCATTATATTTTCTTGAGGATTTTTTCAACCAGTTAGATTATGCAGTTCGGTCCAGCGAGATCCACAGATCCCATGACCCTTAACTAATAGCTTATTATAAAGTTACTATATTCATCGACATCTATCCAAAAATTTTCTACTAAATTTTAGGAAATAAATTGATATGTGCAGTACATTTATTTATTAGATTGTTAATGGTATATTTAGCATTATACCTCAGCATCATACTAGAATGTGAGAAATCACTTAATAAACAAGATATTTCAATTACTTTGAAAAGCTTTCAATAAAACTTTTACAATTTCTAAGATGAAGACTGAATGAGAGAAAAATACATAGCAAGAGACTGGCTTTAATGATTTGATTCATCAACCTTCACATAAAACGAAGGAAGTTAATCCAGATACATATTTGCTAGTTAGAGATCAAGATTATAAGAATGGTATTTATATGAAATGATAAAATTATCTTTTTATTTATTTTCAAATTTAATTATTATAATGTTCCTATTTTATAATTCTGATGATATCATTTAAATATACTGAAGAAGATATATTATGTATATATATATATAGTAGGTATATAGTATATATATAACGATATTTACTATTGATAAATATATTGTATACCTCTATATATAATATAGATATAATACGAGAATCTATGAATAGTGAGGTAACTAAGTGTAGAGGCAAATTGCCAACATATGAATTGTACTTTATATAGACTAGAATGGACTCGGTATATATATACATATTATAATACTGATGACTATATATATATATATATTCTTAATCTAAAACACCCCGAATTTTTTTTTGCTACTGCCCATGAAAAAATTGAAATAAAACTTATTTTATTAAAATATTTCTCCATTTTGAACTTCTCCTGCTCTCTTTATACTAATATAATATATATAGCTTAATATATAATAATATTATATATAGATATATTATTAATATTTATATATATATATATATAGTATATAGATATATATTATTTAATTATATATAGATATATATATATATACTTAGAATGAATATATATAATAGTGAATTTTCTTAATCTAAAACACCCCGAAAATTTTTTTTTGCTACTGACACATAGAATATATATATATAGTAAATATTAATAGTAATAATATATATATATATTATATATGAATATGAAGAATAGATATAATAGATATAGATATAGATAGATATTAAGAGAGATATATATATATATATATATATATATTATATATATATTATATATATAGGATATATATATTTAAATATATAGTATAATATATGATAATAAGTATAATAGAGTAATATAATATATAGTAAGTAATATGATATATATAGATTATGATAGATAGGAATATTAAATATAGAATAGTAAGTAAGATATAGAGGAGATATTTAATATATATAGAATAGGAAATTATATAATGATAGATAGTATGAGAGAGATATAGCTGAGAGACATAGGTGATGGATCATGAGGCAGGCAGGGCAATATACCTGTACTCCGAAATAATACTACTAGAGTGTAGTAGCGTATTTCTAAAATGAGTATAGATGCCGTATAGGACGTCAAGAAGAAGAAGAATAATATAATATAGAATTAATTAATAATCTCTAAAATTAAAAGTGAAAGATAAAGAGAAGAAGAATGAATAATGTAATAATTAAAGAAGAAGATAAATTATAATATATAAAATAATTATATATGAATATAAATAATGAAATAATAAATAGGGATATGCATATATATATAGGGGAAAAGTAAATATTAGTATATAAATCAACATCTCATCATCATCATCTTCATGCACCTTACTTGCTAACCCCACAAAGAACTGGGGTATAGAGTGCGAAGCATGCACGGTAGAAGACAGAAAAGAAGGGTAGGTAGTATGAAGATATGTACGCGAAAGGCCGAAAAGGAAGCCCGAGCACTTAACCGCGCACCTTTATACCTCTGTTTAGTGAGGAAAAACTCGTTTGGCATTCGAAAGCCACGCTTAAGAGCTCTCACGGAGACAGCGAGCGGACCCTCACTATGGCTCATGCGCAATGTTGGGTTCATCCCTTGGCCCAAATTGGCCACAACCATACCCCACATCACCAAAACGCGTCAGCCAATTCGAAACCACTATTAATGCAATCCTTTCTTCTCGGCCATCTGCCAAAACCTCCAACATTTCTGCTACTGCCAACATTTCTTTACATGACTCAAGTCCTTAGCCTCTTATTCCTCATTCTGCGCTGAACAGGCCGTTCGAGAGTGAGACCCAAGCCAACAGCTCACGCCATACATCGCTTAACCAACGCCGACTCATCATCCCATCGCCCTTCCCCATGAAAAAGATCCAATGCTCAAACGTACGTGATTCATTTATTCTGTCTAATTATATACCCCCAGCCCACATTATACCTAAATGGAACATTCATTTAATCTATTATTGAATCATAAATTGTATGCTGCACCCCTTGTAACACACCGCGCTGAAGTGAAGTGCCATCTGACCCAATGTGATGCAAGCTTTATATCTCGTACCCTACTTCCGTATTCCAATAATCCGAAACATAGTCTACGACTGACGTATTACATTAAGCCCACGCATCGGTCCAAGCAACATGACTCTCCAAGTAGCTAGTAGTATGAAAAATACGTAATAAAGCTAGGCGGTAGTATCGTACATATATTATATCCTAAGTAGGTCGAAGCAGTGTAGTACGGATTGACGCGTGGGAGTCAGGTAGTACTGATAGACTACTGTATATAGTTATACCAGCGGAGGTATTATATAGGGGGGTAGTAAATAAATAGACGCGGGGTATCTATATTAAGTTCAACTCTAGTCTATGATATATACATTTTCATATAGTAGGATAGTTTTCCAGTCACTAGGAACATCAGAGGGTGGAGGTTCGGCGAGTCGGGGAGTCGAGTCGCTGTTCAAACGACGTTGGAGTCGGGGCGTCGGACGTCGAAGTCCACAGGCCCGCCGCGATCGGAAAGGTAGCTATCAAGGAGGTCGGAGTTCGAGAGGTCGGATCCGAACCGCGTAAATTTTCAAGGCTAGGGTGGAGTCGGAGTCGCGAGTCGAAAAAATTTTTGAACCGACTCCACCCGAACCGCGAGCAAATGACTGTATTGCCACTCTATTACTACCGTTAAGGATAACTAATCAATTACTGTATTTCTCTCGAGTGAGGCACTATCTTCTTGGCGCATTGTTTTAATATTATCCTTTCACTTTATTTCTTACAGTGAAGGGAGCGGCCTAACTTTCATATGTAGTTTGGAATGTCTCTGCATTACTTGTGGTTTTTCGTAAAGCGCCATATACAAAAAATAGGATGGTCTGAGCTCTTTTATACAATTTTCCTCATCTGTTCATTAACAGGGATCGATCTCCTTGCAAGACGGCAGCAAATTGATTACATCGGATCTTGCATGCAGGACAAAAGGTTAAAAGATAAAACAAGTAGCTTTGTGTTGTTAATTTAGTTAGTAGTCTACACATTTTACACATTGTTAATACGGGATATTATATTAATGATTTTATTTAAGGCACCTGCCACGCAGGGACGGAATGCAGAAACTCGTTTCTGTGACAATTCCCATTTTCGAATTGCGTGATAACCAGAAAAGGATTATACTCGCATATGTTATGTGATGGGACTCTCTGCAATAGTATAATTAGAGAAAGAAGATATAAAACACATCATTCAAAATCCATGAAACGTCTTTCTCATGAAAACTTTCCTTTTCGCAATGCCGAAAATCTTTCACCTCAATCCTTTCCTCTTTGCCTCACAATTTATGAAAAAACACCGATGCGCTTTTACACTGAACAGAGATTTTCCCTGCTTAAGATGCTGTAGCAGAGATTCTTTAAAAAACATTCTTTTTCATCTTGCTATATGCATGCATGAGTATTTTCACAAATTTAGATTTATATTAAATAAGCTGTGTTAATAAAAGTTGAGAAAAAGAAAACTCTAATCCCTCTTCAGTGGGAGCCAGTTGGTATGTAATGAGTAGAATGTTCTCTATCCTATACCCGGTCGTTAGTGATATAGTGTTCGTATACTATACACTAGTAATATTATAGCTCACATGCATCTGAAAAGCCGGTCTCATGAGGGCGTATATAGTTAATATACAGTATAAGGGGCGCTATAGTAGTAAGGAATCAGTGGAGTAAGGAAGAGCTACTACCCCCTATCCTGAATATATAAGGGCGTACTATGTATACCCATATGGGGATATATATTAGGTATATAATATATTAATAACGCGGATAAAAAATAATAATAATTAATATGAGTGTTAATACTCTTCCCCTTAGGGACGTATAGTTTCATACTTGTTGGCAGATGATGAATAAACTAGGGGCAAAGAGATACATCTCTGCTTGATCTATTGTTGCCCTTGAGTGTTGGTGATTACACTACCTATAAGGACTGAGCTAGGCTAGCCATAAATCAGCAAGCATAGTATATAATTATCCCAGAGAAAATGCTTAACCTGATGTATATACAAATAACTAAGACCCTGACAGATAGGTATAGATTCATATAGTAATATGGCAGCAATAATATACCTACACAATAATAGGGATAGCGGTAGCAATAATAACGGAAATGTTAATACTGTGAGTAACGTTATATAAATTGTACAGTTGTCACCACCATCCTACGGAGACTCAGCACACAGCCACACAATTCAATCTCCAAGAGAGGGGCTCTGAGACACTAATTCGACCACTACGTCATACTATAACCGAAAGCCGCGACGTCACCAACGCAAAACGCGCTAATTAACGCGCAGAGTGAGCCAGACCACAGCTTTGAAGCTAGAGCGGAACACTAAAATAAGGCTTCCAGCAGCGACACACACAGACCAACGCGATGTGTGTAAAGAGAACCGTCCAGCAGGACCACAGATGCAATCGTGTTGGTTTCAGTTCACAGAGACAAAGCAAAGTGCGCAATGGGTATAAAAGAGAAAGTGCACAAGGCACCACCTCGTACGCGCGAACCTGTCTCCTAGGTGCCGGCAACAGTATGCCTGCGACACCAAGGTTCCAACGACAGCAGAACACTCATGAGGCAACAGGGCCCGGAAGAAAAAGCATCGACGCAGCACGGACACGCGCGAGACACCAGCGACCGCCTTGTGCTGACGCGAGGACGTCCACGGCTCAGTTGGAAAAAGCTAGAGTACGCGAGATGAACAAGTTCCTCTCGAGCAACTTGCCGCACTCGACCACCGGTGTCCGGTATGCGTACCGTAATCAAACAGCAGGCATAAGAGCAACCAAACGCAGAGAGGGTTATAGAGTATTATTGGCCTTCCTCGGCACTCCGACGAACCTCATGGTCACAAAGAAGGACCCGGGTGAAGAACCGAGAAGTCCCCCGAACAGAATGATGGCAGTAAAGGGAACGGGGTACTGCCATGACAAGCGGGGATAAGGAGTAATGTAGCCATGCATAGCTGGAGTAACTGAGAAGAGGAAAAAAAGTATCGCAGTCAAACAGAGAGAATTCCGTCGGCGGTGTCTTTGGGAGGAGGCCGCAGGAGCTTAGCAAAGACGCGTGTATGTGAAACGGATTATATGCCAGACAACTTCTATTGTTATATGTCTAATGGAGACCGCATAACGAATAGCTTCTAAAGATCATAAGTTCAAGGCAGGAAGACGAGAGGAACGTCAAAAGAAATATGAAATTAAAAAGAAATTTATATAAGAGAAGAGTAAATATATTTTGTTTAGAAATCTTTATAAGAGAATTAAAATTTTCACATTTTGTGAAGGACTATACCCGGAGAATTTACTTCCCAGATCTGCGAAAAAAATCAGAATCGGAAAGAGATGAGAGAATTTAAGACGTAGAGGCAATGATCTAATAAGTTAGATGAGGAGAACAGAATGTATGAAAATGAGTTGAAGGAATGA